>RJWM01005974.1:0-87628 GCA_004363535.1 Dasyprocta punctata | reverse complement strand
AAACAGGCAAGCCAGCACCAATACACACACCCTGAAAACATATTGGGCAAAATAACAGAAAGCTAAAGAGCTTCTGCCACTGGGGAACGTAGCTCCCGGGCAATACCCCCTGCAGAGCTGGGAGCCTTCCTGGTATCCAAAGTATCAGGCCAATGGCTGCCCAAGCTGAGTTATGGCACCACTGAGGAAGGAGAGTTTGCATTTCCAGATCTCACGGGGCTTAAGTGTCCTGAATCTCTGAGTCAGGGGTCAGGTGTGGCCAATGTCTCAACTCAAGGACACATTCCTGTGATTCCTGACCTCAAGACACTTTCATTCTTATGACTTTAAATGTGAAGATCACCCATTTGGGAACTGATGGCGCCTGTGGCGCTACACCTCCTAACACCTGTGGTGACAAGAGGGTAGAAATAGACCCCCTCGAAGATCTCCTCAGCCTTCTGTGAAAGGGTGAGGCTTTTTAGGGCATGTGTTCTGTGATCTTCTGAGATGTGGGGACAGGGAAGATTGAACTACCCCATGCGGTTATCTTAAGGTCTGATCACCCCTTAGTTCTCAAGCTGAGGATGAAGGAAAAGCAGAGACCGAAGTAAAAATAAAACCTTTTTCCCCATATATACCTAAAAATGATTTAAAGATAAAAACACCCTTAGAGCATGAAGTCACAAAAATGACCTCTGAGGAGAGAACCAAAGGCACTGTGGTCCTCCTGACTGAGGTAAAATTGTCTCCACTTTTAAAGACGTCTTGATTCAGCTGACAGGAATTACATAGGACAGAGGTGAAATGAAACCTTATCCTAACAGGATCATGCTCTCCTACTTACTGACACCTTTCCCCTTGAGGTGCCAAGAAGCTGATTTTCCATAAACCCCTTGTGAAATAAGGTAGGGAGTGGGCTCCTTTCTCTGCGGACGCACTTGCCTCACAGGCCTAGCTTGGTTGCCCTGCCCCTCCACCCTAGGAGAATCTCCATCCTCTGCAAAGTCACTGCTCCCTTGTCCCATGAATGCCAGACAAGGAATAAAATGCTTGTTTTTACCCTCAAATTTCCTAACAAAATCAGGGTACAGATCCACTTTTTTGTTAGCTCTTCATCAAACCTTCAACACTGTACCCCTTACACCTTGATAGATCCCTGCTCCCCAGCCTGGAACAACTTACTTCACCCTCCCTTATGCATTGGAAAAGCCTCAGCAGTTCCCTTATATCCAAACTTCACTCTCTGCACACTATACTGACAGCCTGGTTCTATCAGTGTACTGATTCACTTAGGTAGAAGTATAAATGGATGATACTAGGGTGGGATGCTGTTCCTTGGGTAACACTTCAGTTTTAACAAACACTTCACTAAAAAACAGGAGATGAAACCCAAGCTTGGAATTCTCCTGGATAATACAATATCTTACCCAAAAGTGGGCTGAAGTGAGTACTCACTAAACCACATGGGCAGCCAAGGGGGGAAGAGGCGGTCCTTGGGTAGGCCAGGGAGGAGGTAGGTTGCTTCTTGAGGCAGAGAAAGGTCTACTTGTTTCATAGGATATCTTTGCCAGGAGATGTTCAGGGAAACCAAAGAGCAGCAACTCAGAGTACTGTACTCTGGTTTCAAAGAAAGACATATTTAATGTAATCTAGAGATTCCTGTTTCAGTTCAGTAGTCCCAAGAACCACCTACTGGTTCACTGATATGCTGGAGTGACTCCCGGAACTCCAAAAAGCCCTAACACTCACAGTTACGGTGCTTAACAGCAGAAAGATATGAGATAGCAATGGAGGGAAGAGAAGCATGGGACAGGGACCAAGAGGACCAAGCATGAGTTCCTAGTTGTCCTCTCCTGGTGGAATTGTGGGGACAGCACTTACTTCTCCTGCAATGATGTGTGTGATACAGCCAAAGCATTGCTAAGCAGGGGAGCTCACCTGAATCTCTTATCCAGGGTTTATATTAGGGAGGGAGTCATGCAGATACCATGGACCCCAACATGGCTGACCTCAGTCACCAGCCTCTCTGGGGTCAAGTTGATACCACATGGCCCAAGAAACCTACCTCTTCTATCTCCCTATTAGAAGAGCCTGTTGGCATGCCCCAAGGCTCAGGAAGACAGGCTCTTCTTAGCAGGCAGGATATTCCAAGAACCTAAGGGTACCTCCAGGGAGATCAGAGCAAGGGTTAATCTTTTTTTGGACAAGTTTAATACTTTACAGCATATCAGACTTAAGATTTTCATGTCTTGTGAATAAGATAAACAGATAAGTGCAAGCCTATATACTTACAAGGATTTAATAACTAGTAGGATGGTACCACCCAGTGGCTGAGCTAGAGTTCATGCAGCTCAGGGTGGTCCTTCAATTTGCCACCTGCCAACATATCTGAATACTGTATGTCGATGTATTTAAGTAGAAAATTAAAACGATGTATAGAGAAGAATGTGCTGCCCAAGGCAAACTATCATATCCTTCCAATCACACCAGGGCCATTACCCAAAGAATGGTAATTAATGAACTGACACTAATGTAAACAGTGTTTTCTAATAGCATCAGAGGTGTTCAGTTCCCTGACTCTTTCTTATTCATCATTTACATCAATGACTTGGATAAAAAATAAAGGCAGCATGCTTATCAGGTTTCCTGATGACACTAGTTGCAAAAGGATGAAGTATGCGAGATGACATGGATGGAATCCAAAAGGATTTCAGCAGCTTGAGTAATAGACCAGATCCTTTATGATGAACCACAACAAAAACAAGAAGTTCCACCTCCAGCCCACTCCCAGGTCCTCAACACAAACTGTGGGAAAATAAGGAGGGAGGTTTGACAAAACAATATTAAATGTGAACAAAGCTTGGGGAAATAGCTTGACGTAAGATTCATATGAGTTGTCTGCATGGTCCTGTATCCCCAAACTGTCATTCCAACCCAATATCACCACCTTTAAAGGAGAGATAAACATTGTTTCTATAACTAAGATGGCAACAAAGTTGAACAGAGATCTCATCTGTGAAGGGGCACAGAAGACATGTCTGTCACTGAGCCCTCTGATATTGTTAAAATGGACATCACTCAGCTAGGCATGGTGGCGCATGCCTTTAATCCCAGCTCTTGGGAGGCTAAGGTAGGAGGAGCATTAGGAGTTCGAGGCCAGCTTGGGCTACAATGTGAGCAAGGCCGGCATGAACTACATAGCGTGACCCTGTCTCGAAAAAACTAGGGCTGGGAGTTTAACTCAGTGGTTTATGTACCTGCCTGGCAGGTGCAAGGTAGTGAGTTCGATCCCCCATACCACAAAAAAAAAAAAAATTGGACATCACTCACAGAAATGTCAGAACTGCTACCGAGGAAAAGCCCACCCTGCCCAGCAGTGCTTAGCATCTAGAGGCATACTGGAGCTCTCACCAATGCAGGACAGGCATGTAAAGGAGGGATGGAGGCATGGGTCCTAAAGTCCTAACCAGGTCCCATGGGAAGACCAGTGAAAGGGCCCAGTGTAGGCCAGGTGACAAAGTGCACAGAGCTTAGGTTGCCACACAGTGCAACTTCCCATTACCGATGGTGCCCAGCAGGGAGTGAAAATCACTTTGTCCAAGGTGGCAGAGAGTTTTACAAGATGAGTAATTTTGACAGACCCTGGAGTTCTGCAAATTCACAAGGTGAAGAGAAAGAGAGAGGTACTCACTTACCCCAGGCCATATAGCCAAGAGACGGCAACACTGGAACAAAGACTCCTTTCCCACAGTAAAAATTTGAATAGGTAGCTTTTATTTCAATTTATGTTAGAAAAAATAGATAATTAGCACCCAAAACATGTTTTCCTGGGGTGGGTGTGGTGGCACACGCCTGTAATCCCAGCACTTGGGAGGCTGAGGCAAGAGGATCACCAGGAGTTTGAAGCCATCTTGGGCTACATAGTGAGTTCTGGGCTACTGGCCTGAACTACATGATGAGACCCTGTCTCAAAAAACAAAAATACAAAAAAAAAAAAAATGTTCCTAGATATTAATCCACATGGTGGACTACAAAGTTTAGAAATGAGTTAATGTTAAGAAACAATTAAGAGATCCTTCGTACACATGGCACCCAGACACAGCAAAAATTTCAAGGGAGACAGGTTAACAACTAAATTTATGGATGGTTCACATTAAACCAAGCTTCCTGTTTAATACTTGGCTCAAATAATCTCCCTAATCTCATTGTGAGACCAAATCTCACTTAATAATAGCCAACATCTCCTTTCCCAAGATACATTTTAAACTGATTAGTATAAAGTTTTATCCAAGCACATTCATGTGACCAGTCTAACTATAACCTTTCTATTTCCCAGTCTAGTTCTTTTATTTTTCTTGTCTTCTCCTTATCCATCTCTAGCAACACATATGCATACCCGTTGGAATGTGCACACAGACAAACATTCCATAACCTCCTACTACGCACAATGGGGCTGCTCTTCCATGTGACATCAGAGCTGATTGTCTCTTTGCCCCCAAAGAGTCCCTCCACCTTTCCCTAAGGCATGAAGTTCTTCAGGAGTAAAATGTAGAGCAGAACAGTAGAGGGAAAGTACAAAATCCACTGCTTTGTATGCATTATCTAATTTGGTCCTTGTTCTAGACCTGTGGGTCAGACAATATTCCCAAGTCCAGATGAAAACACGAAGGTTAATTTACATAAAGCAGTCATATAGGAATTTAATCTTGGATCCATCACCCCCTTTAGCCTGTGCTCTTCATTGACAAAAAAGGCTGAAGGTGTAAATGTCCCTGGCATGGAAATTCTCAATGGATTTAGATTCATAAATGCCAATGGGATTTCTTTCCTGGCATTGAAAAACTTCACAGATCACAGAGGAGTGACTTCAGTGAGAAGGGGCATGCAGTCTCCAGGGGTCAAGAGGTTTTCAAGGATGCAATGACTGAATGCTCACAAATGCAGGCATGTTTGGCAGAAGAAGAGGTGTGAAAGCAGAGAGCTTCTCCAAAACTACTCCTGGCACCAGCCCTTCTGACATGCCCTTCTCTTCTCCTAGTTCAAACTTTCATTCACTGTGCCTCAACTTGCTCCTCTGCCAAATGGTGGTAATAACGCCTACCTGTACAGCACAGGGGAGGACTACCAAAGTAACACAGTGCTCTTAGCACAGAGCTCCTAGCACTGTGGAGGACTACCTGGTAAGCACTTACTCAACAGCTGTTATTGATATTATGATGCCATTATTACTGCCACAGTTACAGATTAAATCATCTACCTCAAACAAGTGATGTAAGGGTTAAATAAACAAATGTAGTCCTTCCTTTATATCCTAGGGAAGTTGGTTTGAAGATTCCCTACAGGTGCCAAAATCAAAGTTCAAATACCTTATATAAAATAACATAGTATTTGCAAGAGAACCTATGCATATCCTCCTGTATACTTGACATTATATTTGGATGACTTATAATGCTATTTAATAATAAAAAAGTAGTTAGTCTATATTGTTTAAGGAATAATGTCAAGGGAAAAATCTGTATGGGTTCATTATAGGAGCAACTAACTTTTCATTAAAAACTGCAGTCTATGCTTTCATTGTTTGATTATTTCATCATTTTTTTCATGACTATATATTGTAATCTGAACAACTACTTTGAAGATAACAATACACAATATATTAACCAGTGTTAATCTCTTATTATTTTGTTTTGAAATTTTGTATCATTGTTTTTATTCTTTTTTGTTTTTAAAATTTAAAAAAAAGATAAAAAATTTTTCAATCTGTAGTTAGTTGAATCCTCAGAGAAAAGAGCTGACTATAAATACGAGAGAGGGGCTTGTAAAAGGAAGTGAGCAGGTGGGAAAATACTGTGTAGTGTTAGAGGACACTACGAGGGGAAGTGATCTGACATCACGTTTCTGCCCAACAAGGATAACCCTTGGAGTTCTGGTCATTGCCAAGAATCTCTGGAACAAATGCCTGTGACCAAGACACACGCACAGCTACAAGTGTGTAGAGCCAAGGTTCCAGATAAAGCAAAGGAGATGTTCAGTTGCATTCAGGTTGGAGATGCAGAGCCATGGCACAGCTTCCCAGGGCAAAGCCTGGACAGGGAGCTGCAGCTGAGCCGCAGGAGGCACGGGCTACCATCACTGAGGATTCTGTGTTGTAGCAAAGACTGAACTCAGGGATTAGAAGCAAGGAGCCAGAAGTAGCACAAGCATCTCCACCACAGTCAGAGCTTGCAAAAAGATTAACACAGGACACAAAGAACAGGGGTAGGGAGAGAATCTCTAGGCAACACCAAAATCAAGGTCATTCTCCCAACTGCACTGGTTAGAGAGACTACCCTCGAACGGGGCATGCTGTGGTCTGAATGACTATGTCCTCCTAAAGTTCACCTGTTCAAACCCTAACCCCCAAGGTGACGGTACCAGAGGTTGGGTCTTGGGAGATGACTAGGTCATGAGGGTGAAGTCTGCAGAATGGCACTAGTGCCCTTATTAAGGGAACCCCAGAGAGCTGCCTCACTCCTTCTACCATCAAAGGACACAGATAAGAAGCACCATTTGTGAACTGGAAAATGGACCCTCACCAGACACCAAATCTTAGACTTCCTTGCCTCTAGAGCTATAAGAAATACACTTCTGTTGTTTATGAACCACTCAGTCTAAGATACTTTGTTATAGCAGCCTAAATGGATTAAGATGGGGGTATCAAAACTACATTTTCTCTATATAGTTTGCTATATATAAGTATGGTTTTAAATTGTATATTGTTTGAAAATGAGCTGCCATTTTTTTAAAGGATAAATACTCAAGGAAACTATTCAAATATTGTCATACCTGAGTCATTTTGTATCTTGCTATTTGTAATCCTGGGGCCCAGAGTAGACAAAACAGGTGTATGATATCCTTACTGAGTGTCACAATGTCATTTCTGGCATAAATTTGGGACTCAAAAGTCATAAGATAGCTTTCTCTGGCATCAGGACACATTCTTGACCACCACTACCTCCAACTTACAGATCAGAGTCTTTAGTTCACATGTGTCTGAGGTTCAGACAGCTCATCATTCTGCATCTTCTTTTCTATATATCCCAGTCTGTTAAACAAGACACTGGTGATAACTTATTCTCCTCCACTGTCTTGGTATATTCCTCATCCTCCTGAATGATGTGAAGCAAGACCCAGATGCTTCAGGATCTACAGAGAATCCTGGGGTGCAAAGTCAGGCAAGAAGGATAGAACTTCCCAGGCCAGTGATGTGGGTTTGGGGCCAGCTGATAGATCCTCCTCCCCTTAGTACTGCTTACCCTGCTCCTGTCGCAAAGACAGTGGTACCACCCAATTTTCCACCTCTTGGCTTTTAGTGCCCCTTTTGTTAAGTAAAGACACAGCTGCAACTCAGCTGTCTGTGAACCACAAAGTGGTCCGACTGGCCCTGAACCTCTCCACTCCTTGATTTTGGACTTCCAGCCTCCAGGACTGAGAAACAAGCATTTGTTGAACTCACCCAGTCCCTGGTATTTGGTTTTATCAGCATGTATGGGCTATAAGACAGGTACTTTATATACAGTTAGATTCTCCATTTATTTGTCTTTCCCATTAGTTCTATCCATTTCAGTCTCAGGTATTTTTAAGCTCTGTTATTAGACAAGCTCATTTATGATTGCTATGTCTTCTCGACGAATTGCTCTTTCATCATAATGAAATGTCCCTCTCTAACTTTGATAATACTTCTGTCTTAAAGTCTATTTTGCCTGATATTAATATAGCCACTCCAGTTTTATATTTTTTTATTTTTATTATGCTTGTGCTTTACATGGTACATCTTCTTTCATCTTTACTTTCAGTCCATCTGTGTCTTACACATTGTCATTTCTTATGCAAGGAATTCAGTGACAACTTACGTTTTCATCCAGTCTGACAACCTATGCCATTTAACTTCAATGGTCAATTTATTTACATTTAAGGCGATTGGTGATACAGCTGGTTTTAGATTTATCATTTTTGCATTGATTCCCTGTTTGTCTTATTGGCTTCAAGGTACTCTCCTCCTCCTTTTATGCCTTGTTTAAAGTCAATCAGATTTTGTTATAGTATTGCATTTTAATTTTGGTACCTTGAATCAAACTTAGAACCTCACACTTGCCCAGCAGGCAAGTGCCACTGAGCTATATCCCCAGCCCTCCATTTCAATTTTATTCTGACTTTTCAGCTCTACCTCCATGTGTTATATTTTAGTGCTTGTTGGGAGCCATTGAAGCTGGAAATTGACCTAGGGCATGACCCAGACATGACCCTACCTAAAAACAAAGAGTGCCGGGGTCAACCAAGTAAAGAAGTTGCTACAGCCCAGAAAAAACACCAAGCACCTAAACAATCCAAGCAATGGGTTGCTAGGCAGAGAGGCTGAAATTGACATCATCCTTTCCAGTATATAAATAAACACGCTGCACTGGTTGAGCAGTAGCTTTCCTCTCCTCCCATCAGGAGAATAAGGGCTCCACCTGACCCCAGTTTTGTCTTTTCTTTATTTTTCTCATCCTCTTGCAGTCCTTCACCCCAAGAACCTCAGGAGATGCATGGGTCATGGCAAGTGCTAACTCAAAGGATTACATTGTGCATTCCTCACTTACCAGTCTAGTTGGAGTTTATGTGGTACAACTTCAGGTATAACATAATCACGTACCAAAATAGCTTCATTTGCCTTCCCCGCCTGTCTTTTTGATGATGTTGATATATATAGTTATAAATGCCACACAATATTAATTTTTCTTAAGACAATTATGTGCCCATGAAAGAAATGAGAAAAAATATGTAGTTTTTTACATCTTCACTCATAGTTACCACCTCAAGTACCTCTCACCCTTCCTGAAGATTCAGTCTGAAAAAAAAAATTCTTTAAGCATCCTTGAAGTCATAATCTACTGGCAACAAATACTCTCAATTCTTATTTCTTGACAAATGGGTTCATTTGGCCACCGTTTTTGCAGACTATAGAATTCTGGGTTGACCATCTTTCAGTACCTTAAAGATGATATCTTACTACCTCCTCCCTCCCTTCTCTCTCTCCCTCTCTCTCTCTCCTCTCACTTGTCTCTCCCTCTCTCTACCTCTCTCACCGTGCACTGGGGCTCAAACCCAGGGCTTTGGGCATGTTAGGCAAGTGTTCTGTCACTGAGCTACATTCTCGACCCCTTTAAACTCCACTGTCTTTAAACAGAAGACAGATACCATATTTACTATCGTTCCCAATATGTGATGTGTCATTTTTTTTAGCTGCTTTTAATTTTCTTTATCTTTGACTTCTGGCAGATTCAGTGAGTTCCTTGATCTGTAAATCTATGTTTTCACCAAATTTTGGATACTTTTGACCATTATGTTTTCAAATATATAATTTCTTCCCCATTTCTTTCTCCTCCTCTTCTTAGATAACAATAAATATATGTTAGATCACTTAATATGGTTCCTAAGGCTCTATTCATTTAGGAGGATTTTTTTGTTTTTCAGATTTGACAATTTCTATTCATTTTCCAAGTTCACTTATTTGTCATCTCCTATGTGATATTATACCCATTTCATATTTTTTTTAATTCCAGGTATTTTAATTTTTAGTTACATAATATTCATCATATTCCTCTGTTGCTATTATCCATTGCTTGTTTATTATGTCCATTTTGAACATACTTAAAAGAGATATTTTAAAGCCCTAGTCCACTGACTCCAGTATCTCAGACTTGGATTTTAATAACTGCTTTTTCTCTTGACTCTGTAATTTTTCCATTTATACACATGTCTGATAACTCTTCATTGATTGCAAGAGATTATGACTGGGATGTTGCAGAGATTGAAGATTCCATTATTAGAAGGGCATTTGGATACCAAAGAGTTCATATTTCTGCATTTGCAAAGTATAAAAAAGACAAAATTATTCATCAAATGCACATAGTTAGCACAACTTGCCATAATCAAACCTTTTCTGAGCTTAGTGTCTTCCCAACTCTCCAACTTTCTGTGTTTTCGTTTTTTGGTTTTTGTTGTTGCTGCTGCTGCTGTTGTTGTTGTTGTTTAGTGCTTTTCTTAAACTAATTCCTTGGGAATAAAATTTTGGCCTTTTAAAAAGGAGTACTGAGTCCTTCCCTGATTCTGTACCCAAAGATCTCTCATTCATTCCTTTAGATCTAGGTACATCATTGCTATTGCTGATCATGATGACACCTGATCACAATAACATCTGATCATTGAGTGCCTACTGTTTGCCAAATGCTATTTTTACACTACTGTATGTCAGCTACTGTGAAAGAGTTGTACTTATTCTACCTCATATTAAACCATGTCTTCTTCTTTTAGCAGCTTACTCTAACTCCACTCTGTCTACTGGCAGAATTAACTACATCTTTTATATGTCTTTGGAGAACATTCATGTATAAGAAAGTAGTGGTTATAAGACACTATAGTCATTAGTCAATGTGGACACCTCTGCATTAGGCTCTAAGTCTTTCAATGTCCAATGGGTCCCTCTAGCACTGTAACACTCAGCACAGTTCTAGGCACATATATCGGGTTCCAGTGAATAGGGAAAGTCTCATCTCTTGGCTAGTATGTGAACCAATGTTCCCAGCCTCCTCAGCAAAAGGCAGCTCAAAGGTCACCATATCCTTGGCCCTACGAGGCAAAGGGCCAGCTCTACTCAGCATCTCCTCAAGACTTTGCAGTCATGGACACCTGATAAAGTTCTTTAGGGGAAGCCAAGACAAACCACCCCTCCCCAGTCTGGTCTCATCAGGGGCCTGAGCTATAGTGCTGACAGGTGTGGGATGTCCATCAGACTTTTGCAATGGGGCCAGCCCAGACACTCATGGCTTCTAAGCCTCAAAGCTACATATCAGGTCACAAACAAGTTGTACCCAAGGGCTCCTCAGGTCAGGTTCCCCAGAGTGGGATGGTGGAGCAATAGAGATATCAGCCATCAGAGTCATCTCTCTAGGTGCTTCCTTCTGTTTCAATGAGGGTGGAATGACTGCAAGCCAGGACCACAGAAACCAAATGCCAAATTGGACAGGGGCGTGGCTTCCCTGGGGAGGGGCTATAAAGGCAAGGCCACACTCCAGCTTGTGACACATTCACTCAGTCATTTGCTCCATGTATGTGTATTAATCTCAGTACTATGGTCGGAAGCATGCATAATACAATATCATAGTAGTTAAGAGCAAAATCTCTGGACTCGGGTGATTTAGGTTCATAACTAGGTCCTGCCAATTTTAGGTGGGTAACTTTTCACAAGTTACATAAAGTCTTTGTGCCTTGATTTCCTCAAGAGGAATAGCAATACAAAGAGTTGCAAAGATTAAATGAGTAATGCATTTAAAATGTGCATCTCAATGCCTAGTACACAAGATGTGCTCTATAAATGTTAGTGATTATTATCCTTGGGTCCTTGGATGGCATCTGAGAAATTAAGTTGAAAAATGACAGTCTCTGCAGGAGCTTTTAGCTTGATGGGAGAAATTCAACTGTCTTATCACCTTTTCCAGTGTGATTTGATCCTGACACTGCAGCATGGAAGCCCCCAGAAGGAAAAAACTATCTGAAGAAATAGGGGAAAGTTTCCCAAAGAACATGGTCCTCACACTGGACCTTACAAGAATTCCAGATGGAGTAAGTAGTGACACTCTGGGTAGAAGTAGGAGTATGCAAAACGGAGTTCGGAGCAGGTAATATAAGAAGGAGTTCATGTCTCCATGATAGAGCACTCATAGTGAAGCTAGAACGGTAACTCAGGCCAAATAAAACTATTTGATTTTCTACAGCATGGAATGGGAACTCAATGGAAGTTTGTAAGTGGAGAGGGAACATAGGAAGCTTACTTCCAAAAATTTCTTCTTCCAACATGGAAACATGAGCTTATCCCAGTCTATGTGTAGTGGAGGATATGGCGAATTCATTTTCTTCTTCCTTCATTCACACTGGGCTGTGAAGGACTAACAAAGGATAATGCACTTCTTCACCAGGAGAATTTATAGTTCTCTGGGAGACAACCTGTGAAATTGAGGGCATTATCCAGAGAAAGAAGGGAGTATTTTGAGATTCAGGGGACCTCACCAAGTTGACTCTCTCTTTCCAAGTGAGTGTCTAAGAAGTTCATCACAATAGAAAATTCTGTACCAATTAGATAATTGGTTAACAACTTATGTTAGCACTATCTTGTGATACCCAGTGCTTGGCAAATATACTGGAGATTCTGCATTTGCCTTTTAGGGCATTATGATCAATACTTTCACTGAGCCAACTACCCTTTCAATTGTTCAGATGTGAAATACCACTACTAACCCACAATCTGGCTGCAAGGTAGCTAGAGGGAAAAATCTGTGGAAAGAACAAAGGCCTGATCCCCTTACAAGGATGTAGAGATGAGGGATACAGTCTGTGTCTAACACTTTGTTCAGTGGGAAATTTTCTTTTCTCCACCCCCATCTCCACCCCAACTGGTCTGATGTTAGCCATGAATAATGGCAAGACCAATTCAAATAACTAAATTCAGTCAAGAATAATCCCAGAACACTGAGATTCCACCTCACCCTGGAAAGAATGGCTAGTATTAAGAAGTCAACTAATAACAAATGCTGGAGGGGCTGTGGACAAAAAGGAACACTTCTCCACTGTTGGTGGGAATGCAGGCTGGTGAAACCACTGTGATTCCTCAAAAAGCTAGTATTGGAGGTCCCATTTGACCCAGCTGTTTCCCTTCTGGGTATCTTCCTGAAAGAATTAAAAACATCCTACCACAATGATATATGTGCACCTATGTTTATAGCTGCCCAGTTCATAATAGCTAGATCTTGGAAACAACCTAAATGCCCCTCAACTGAGGAATGGACAAAAAAGATATGGTATTCCTATATAATGGAATACTACTCAGCTATAAAGAACGATAAGCTAGACATTTTCACTCTCAAATGGATGAGTATTGAGAATATACTTCTCATCCAGGTGTGGTGGCGCACGCCTTTAATCCCAGCACTCGGGAGGCTGAGGTAGGAGGAGCTTTGTGAGTTCAAGGCCTGCTTGGGCTACAACGCGAGCGCAAGGCTGGCCTGAGCTACACAGTGCAACCCTGCCTCAAAAAACCAGGGCCGGGAGTTTGGCTCAGTGACTTAGTGCCTGTCTGACAGGCACAAGGTTGTGAGTTCAATCCCCGGTGCCAAAAAAAAAAAGAAAGAAAATATACTTCTCAGTGAACTATATAAGTCACACATATGTAACCATCACATTGTTGCACTTCTGTGATGAATTGAAAGAAAATCTATGTATATAAAAAATCAGTTAAGACAGTTAAAGAAAAAGAATTTTGAGTGAAAAGTAGTTTTCACAGGATCATCTTCAGATTTCATTTTTAATGTGAAGTGTTTATTTGAAAATAATAGAACAATCATAACAAAAAAAGATAGTCATATAGCTGGTTTCTCTTGATTCATTGAGGCAATAGTTTTGTGCTAATAATTTTCTGGACAATGTTTCATGTCTATATCTTATACCCTAAACAATGGCTGTGAATGTAACAATATGCAATGTGCTGATTATTGTTACTCTCCTATTGGCTGGTTGTGAAATTGTTCTGCTTTGGTTTTTTTACCTTTCTTCTGTTTAAAATAAAATTTAAAAAAAAAAGAATAATCCCAGAGAAACATATGAAATTTAAGTCTCTGTCTCCTATTGATATATCTCAACCAAAGACATCAGTTCATTTTAGAGCTATGGAACATCTGAAAATAGGTGGGGATGTCTGAAAGGTAAAAAGGATCAGTCCTCAGCAACTTTAATATTACTCAGGGCATCTTTCCAAAGGGACTTGAAAGTTGACAGTGTTCAACTGTTTTAATAAACTTGTAAGAAATGGGATAATCCCCAGCTCCTGGTATCTATACCTTGTCTAATCTCCAGTAGAAGTATGAACTGCTTCTAATCTATATAAAACAGGGCAACAATGATAAGATGTTACTTCTATGACTACGTAACATTTTATAAAACAATGTCTCACAAACAGATTCACAATAGAGCCTGTCCTTGCTGGAAGCAGCAGCCCACACTGCAAGGAACTGAAGGTGGCCCCAACAGGAACTGAAGGTGGCCCCAACAGGATATCCAGCAAGAAGCCAACATCTCCCAACATACAGCCACAGCCCAATTCCAGCTCCTATACTCCTTGCCATGAAGTTGCAGCCAGAGGATCAAACTGAAGAATGTGGAAAGAAGCCTCAGTCATGAATAGATCATGGAGCCCAGCTGTTCTCCCTTCTGCCTCCCTCCTGTCCTTCTCCTTCTCCCCACCCCCTAGCAATCCAGCCATCCGCACAGGAATCCCGAGGAAATCATCCGCTTGCCTGTACATCTCTCACATCTACAAATAAAGAAGCAAGAAGAGAAAAACTGCAAAATCTCATCTGGCTGGTTGAAACCAACTCTCATTATGGTGATTTACGTGAAGAGAGGTTCAAATTTGCATACCATTAAGTGTTTCAGATTAACTTGTGCACATTTTATTTCAATTCAGTCTTAAATTCTTCATGGAAGCTGAGCCTCCATGGTTTTCTTTGCCAAGTAACAGAGTTGTAAAGCAAAAATTAAAAGATCTGCTATTTCCGGTGGATTTCTTCATATTCACTCATTCACTTTGCAGAAAGGCAGGTCACATGCCACTTGGGACGCTCCTCCAATACAGAAATGGCAGCAGCTGGTGCAGAGATCAATACTCACATAGAAGCTTCTATAGGAAACAGAATTTTAATAGTAAGCTCTGCAGAACTCCAGGCAAGAGTTTGCATAATACTCTTAAGCCCCTGCTAGCAGAACGAAAACTGTGGAGTCTCTCAATTTTCACAAGCAGAAAAAAAATTAAGGTGCCCTTAACCTTGCCTCTGGGCTTGTACACCAGTCTACTCACTGGAATTGAAATGCCAAAACTGGATGGGTGTGTCTCACTGGCCAAGCCCTATAAAATCTAATACCAGGCACCAAATATCTCCTCACCCTGGAAAATGATCAGGGAAAACAGGTTTTATGAGCTGCACTAACACACTGTGTCTCGGTGTGATTAATCCATCTCAGGAAAATGACTTTAAGAGCCAATTAAAGGCAGTTTGAGAGAAGCTATTTTGCATTGTCTCTTCATTCTGTTTCTAGTGACAATTGTACCTGTCAGTAAAGCTGCGAAAAACTATCAATTTTGGCAGTATGGATTTTCAGAAGAAAATAAAAACCACTGCCCTGGGAAAGATTGGTTATCCATCTCCAAGTGCAAATCCTGAGGCTGAAATGGAAACCTTGCCCGCTGTGTGGCTTCCAGCTCCAGGTGATTGGCTCGTGGGTCCTCCCTTTGCTGCCCTCTGCTCTTCTGCTCAGAAACATGGGAACATAATCACCATCACCTCTAAGTGACAAAGCAAAGACATTCCACGCTGCAGAAGTCTCTGATCGCAGTGGAGGCAGAAGAGCCAGAGGAAGAAAAGAAGAAAGAGAAAAACAAAAAATGCTTTCTATAAACTAAATAAAATTACTTTCCTTGCTTAAATTGGCAAACAAGATCCAGGCATGGCAGCATACACCTGTAATTCCAGCATTCCATGAGGCTGAGGCAGGTGGTCTGTGAACTTGGGCACAGCCTGAGCAATTCAGTGACTTGGGAAGTCCCTGTCTCAAAGAATTTTAAAAAGCACTGGGGATGTAGTTCAATCCCTAGTAATGCTAAATAAATAAAAATAAGTAAGTATTAATTAAATGGCAAGCAAGGAGATTAGGAGTTTCTTTCAGGGCAATGATTTTACCTCCTTTTAATCAAATCTTGCATCTAAGCAATTAATAAAGCCTATTAATAGGAGAAAAACACATTCTGTAACCTTTCTATTTGTTTCTTCCCCAGAACAGGAATCACCCCCATTGTAAGAAAAGAGTTACACTGAAAAAAATGAAGCTCCCACTCCCAGACCACACCCCATGGCCCACTCTGCGGGGTCGGGTGGGGGTGATAAACATGCACAGACTGGGCTCGTCCAGGTGGACCCTCTGGGCTCCTCGGGTCACTACTCAATGGAAAGCTGTGGCTGCACAGCTCAGATGTCACAGTGAAACGAAAGGGCTGGCTCAGCTCGTGGCTCAGGTTCTGTCACTCTGCTTGGGTAGGGTTACAGGTTTGTTATGATGCCTGTCAACCTCTGTCAGGACAAACACCCATCGGTTCACCTTTCTCAGAGCTCAAGGCCATGCCAGGGAGCCAGGGTCACACAGAGGCAAGGCAGACAGCCAACAGGCTGGTTCTGTGGGCCCCCAAACTGTCCTTCTGAGAATGACAGACATTTTCCAAATATGGGTCCAGGGACATCACAGTCTGCTTCAGTAACCCAGGGATCTTTGCAGCCTCACAGGGACCCACTGGGATGGAACACTGAAACCCAACATTGTGGATCTGTGGCCCTCCCCTGGAAATATGCTCAATTTAATTGAGCCTAAAGCAGGTGATGCTGTAAACCCAGCCTGCTCATGCCATGCTACCCCCTGCAAAGCTCTGGCTTCAGGAAGACATCTCTGGGTTCACTGCCCAAAGTCCTCTGCCCAAAGCCATGTCGCACTGTCCTCTGCTTCTGCAAAGCTCTGTCAGGACCCAGTTACAATACTGACTCCTTCACAAAGCATTCTAGATGCTTCCTGTAGCAAACTTGGCCTCCCAAATTCATCTATAGCTAATGCCTAACTCTGGACTTGGAGCACCTGAGATGTTCAAGAAACATTATGTAGACAAAAGGAAGAGATGGGAGTGGTGTCACATGCTTGTCTTCCTAGCACTTAAGGAAGCTGATGCAGGAGGAGCACATGTTCAAGCACAGCCTGTGCAATGTGGCAACCTAAAAATATCCTGTCTCAAAGTAAAAAATGTAGCTCAGTGCAAAGGCCCTGGAATCAATCCCCAACACGAAAAGAAAAAAAAAAAGAAGGAAGGTGTCTCAGTTACTTTTCTCTTGTTACTGAGATAAAATACCTGACACCCAAAATTAGGGAAGGAAAGGTTTATTTATCTTACAATTTTCGGAGGTTTATTTATCTTACAATTTTCGGAGGTTTATTTATCTTACAATTTTCAGAGGTTTCAATCCTCAATCCATACTCAGCTGGTTCCAAGGCAGGGTGGCATAGCTAAGGGGCAGCCATTCATGGCAGCCACAAGCAAGAAGAGTGAAAGGGAAGAAGAGGGAGAGTGAAAACACGCCTTCCTCCCTACCTTATATACCATGCCGGTGCTGCCCCTGGGTGACTGCAGCACTCACACCACCAATCCCAGTGGTAGACAACAAACCATTCACAAATGCTAGATTCAGCAGCCTCCATGACTACATGAGGCTTGGGGGGCCACCTAGACACAAACCATAACAGAAGGAAAGGACTTAGTATGCAGGAAGATTAGTTGGTTTCCTTAGGTTGCTAGAGATAAAGGGAAAAAATAAAGCAACCAATACATGTCAAATGCATATATGTATCTGGCACTATTCTAAGCACTTTCTTTCATTATGAGGACTTTTATTTCCCACCTTATATTTTATATATGAAAAATCTGAGGCTCACAATGATTAAATAGCTCCCAATGGTCCATAACTAGTAAATCTCAGAGCTGGACTTCTGAATCCTGGCCCATCTGACTGTGGAACATGCACTCTTTTTCTCTTACATCCTTCTCTTCCTGGACTCATAAAATATTTGGATCAAGACAGACCTTAGCAATAATGTAGCCTGAAGTTTCTGAGGCCCAGAGAGTTTAAGTCATTTGTCACAGGTCACCCAGCCAGTGCCTGATAGAGCCAAGAACCTATTTCTCCTAACTCTCACTCCAATACTTTCAGCACCACCCTCAGCAATCCAAAGCTATAACTAAGTGTGATATTAATCTATCAAATCAGATCACTAAGAAATATCTGGTAAATAAAACTAGCACCTTTTGTCTCCCAAGAACAGATACAAATCTGGGCTGGAATCATGGGGAAGGGTCCAGCCCATGGGGAAGGAGACAATTCAGGCCCAAAGACACCCAGTGATCCTTGAATTCCCTGGAAATGGTCTGTACCCAGCAGGAGCAGGAACCCTTGGGAGAGTTTCTGTTTAACCTGTCGAAACCTGCGCTCTAGACAAGAGGTAAAGGACTTCCACTGGTTTCCTTGTGAAGTTATTCATCCAATGGCTCTGCTGTTCAGGTCTTTACACCTCAGTGACTTTACTGCCCATTAGCATTTCTCCCTCATCCTGTGAGAGTTGCTTTGCTGTCAGCATTTTCACGATGGTAAGCAGACGCTCCGAGAAGATGAGGTACTTGCTTGGTTAATGACAGAGCTTGGACAGTCAGGCAGGGTCTCCCAGCACAGTCTCCACACCACCAGGCTGGGTCAGGAATAGGTTGCACGGCTCAGGCCTTTCTGCTGCCTGGAATTTCCTTCCGTCTTTCCCTTATCTTTGTCTGTGTTCCTCATGACTCTTACAGTCCCTTCTGTTCTGCAGCAGTCCCCTGTTCATCCAATTCCTTCTCCAGAGAGTGAGTGGTTTTATCTCCAGAGAAGGGCTTTAGTTCCCTGCCTTCTGGTTTCCCCCTAATGGAAAACTGGAGTGACAGTTAAGGCCTCCCCCTACCATGACACTGTGATTTACTCCAGGCCACTATGATTCATCCACTTCTGACCTCTAACACTTCACAGCAATGCTGCACAATTTAGCCATTCATTACACGCAGTCACCTTTTCCAATAATTGCTTCCCATACACCATCTCATTTCTCTAATAAATGTGCAACTGCTTAAAGGCAAGAGCCAAGGCTAATGTTTCTGGTTTCTTCTCTGCAGCCATTCACATAATGATGAAGAGACACTAGGCACTTAGAAGATGTCTGTAGAATAACAAATGAATGGGTGGGGTTCAGGCAGGTCCAGACTCCATGGAGATAATGACCACCACCTTGCAGAAGAGAAGAACAATAAGGCATGGAAAAGGAAAACTCAAGCCAGCTGTTCTTGAATCCATCACTTGCTTTTAAAAATAAATTGGACTTCCTGCCTGAAAAGCAAACCAGGATACATCTGAGCCTTCACCAGATGTTTTTCTCTTACAATTTATCTCACCTTTAGATGAGAGGAAAATTAATTTAGTTTAAAGTCATTTCTGGGGCTGGGGGTTTAGCTCAGCAGCACAAGCGCCTGCCTGGCAAGTGCGAGGTTAGGAGTTCGAGCCTCGCTACCAAAAAAAAAAAAAAAAAAAAAAAAAAAAAAAAGAAAATAAAAGAAAAAGAAAAAAGTAATTTCCTTCTGCAAATGACTGCTGCTCATGTTAATTACATAAGCACTGTACTGAGCTTACAAATAAAGTATAGTCCTCAGCCCTGATGCATTAGTCCTTTGGGAAAGACAGGCACATGACAAAATAACATTGATACAAAATACACCACGTGCTCGAACACAGCTTGGTCATTAATTGTGATGTGTCAACTAGACTAGAGTAAGAACCACCTAGCAGATGACGAAACCTCTGGGTGTATCTGTGGATGACTGACTCTTAGGCAGAAAGACCCAACTCTTAGGAAGAAAGGCCTAACTCTGATGTGGGTAGCACCAACCAATAGGCTTGTAGCCTGCAGGGAATAAAAAGGGAAAGAAGAAGGAGGCTGTCCTTTTTCTTTGGAGGAGCTCCAGTCTTCATCATTGCCTTTGGATGCTCATCTCCAGGTCCTTCAGTCTTCCAGCTCACTCTTCAGCCTTTCAATGCAGACTCTGGCTTTCCACCATGGACTCACACTGGACCCTGCAATGAGCTTCTAGGCCTTCAACATTCAATTGCTACTAGATCTTCCATTTCTTTAGCATGCAAGTGGCCATTTTATGTTCTCCTGTCTCTGATTCCCCAGGTAGCCACAGGGACTCCTCCCTTTCTGATCCTGTAGGCCTAATGAAGCCTTTGTATGATTATACATCTATTTCATATTGATTCTGTTCCTCTAGTGGACCCTAATACAGACAGCTGCAAAGTATTGTGGGTACCACAGAAAGAAGGAGAGTCTTGCCTACGTAAAACTGGTATCAACTTGTTGCAAAAAACAAAACCCAACTCATTCTAACTGGAGTAAAAGGGAATTTATTTTGAAGATACTTGCAAACATCCAAGTCAGAAAGTCAAACATACCCCTTCACCAAACGTTTATTGGGGTCTACTGGGCATAGAGCAGTAATGTGGTGATTCATGAACTCAAGTTATTTCAACTCCCAGATCATCTGGGTCCTTTGCAGATAGTTTGCAGATGAGAGAAAAGAGCTTTCAAAAAGGAGCTAGGCAAGCATTACCCCCACCTCTCATCATTGGTTCTGATGTGATCATATCTGGATGCAAGAGGCTCTGGAAAATGTAGTCCCAGGCCAGACTGCTGGTCTCATCCTCAGAGGGCTACTTTCAGGGATACTTGATCCCATTTTTAAAGAGTGTAACTGAGTTTGGTGGCACACACCTGTAATCCCTGTACTCTGGGAGGCTGAGGCAAGAGGATCATGAGTTCTAGCTCAGCCTGGCAACTTAGCAACTTAGCAAGACTCTACCTAAAAATAAAAAAGGGTGAGGAGTGTGGCTCAGTCTGAAGGCTCTGGGTTCAATCATCAGTACTACTCGCAAAAACAAAAGTGTCTCCCTCAGGGCAGTCCACAAGAGACCTGGCAAAGTTTCAAGACACATATCTGTGCATATGGCAGGACAGCGTATAAGCAGCATACAGTTAAGTGTCAACAGAAAAATCACACCATCCCATACATAAAGGAAGCAAAAAGTTAAACCAGCCCTGTATTCCAGGAAAAAGACACTGTTCCTTTGATATTCCCTTGAGTGGCGCAGTATTATATATAATGACTCTGGTTTTTTGGAGGGTAGGAGGTGCTGTGAATTGACTCCAAGCCCTCATGCATGCTAATCATGTGCTCTACCAATAAGCTATATTCCCAGGTTTTGATTCTTTCCTTCATGTTGATTTGGTAACACACAAAAATCAGATGGAAAAAAAAATGTAGTTGAGTTCATGCATACTTAATCTAATTTTTTTCATCAAACTCAATGGACTTGGTAACAAAGTTTGAACCAGAACTGAATTCTAGCATCCATGTTGCTTCCCGGCATAGGCCTACCCTCAAATCTGGATACTTCCCTGCACACTTCTAAGTCTCTGCCACTCTCTCCGCTTACCCCAGACTCAGCTCTCTCCCAGAAAGCTTTGCTCACTTTGTGCCACGACAGGCTCCAAAGACCATGGGTGGTCAGTTAATTTCTGCAGCTACTATTCTTCTCAGCACATATGGCAGCTTCTGGGATCTATCTGTGGCACATAGGGATATAGGACAGCTGAAGAAAGCTCTGGGCACACTGGGCCCGGCACATCTACTTCACAGGGTCAAGCTGGTGAAATTGGGAGGTAACATCCTCTCAGAGGCCCAGTTGTGAAGTATAGCAAATCCTTTGCCCTCAGAACTCTCCTCTTGAATAAGCACAAACTTCATATGCAGTATGATTTTTTAAAATGCAATACATAAATTTTTTAATTTATTACAATAAAAGATATTGCCATTAATCCTCCCAAAATGCTCTCTCTTGTTTCACATACTTATTCCATCATTCCTGCCACTTTTTGAAGTCATTCGGGAAATTCTCTCTAGAAAGTGATTTTTGTGGCTGCCTCAATGCCCTGAATCAATTCAAAATGGTTTTGGCAATTACTATCAAATAAAAACTTTATAGTGTGTCCTCCTCTACTTTACTCCCTGGATCTGGTACCGTGTGACTTCCCCAAAGTCAAAATGACCGTGAAAAGTAAACATTTTGAACCAATCTGGGACATTAAGGTAGTCACAACAGCACAATTAAAGACCCTCAAGAAACAGGACTCCAGAACTGCTTCAGAACATAGCAAGAAAAATGGAGTAAGTCTGTCTGAAGTGAAGGGGAGTATTCTGAGGGAGATTTCATGGCAATGTGCTTTTTACTGACCATTTACTGTGGTTCATCAGACCTTATACAGGCTCAAAACTCTGGTTTCTTCCACAGCTTTCTCTCTCTCCACAGACCTTTCGACAAGAAAGATTCATCAGTTTTCTCTCCAAACTGGCCACAATTCCTCCTCTATGTAGCTCACTGCAACAGGTACTAGCCCTTGCTTGTTAAGACTGCCAGGAGTGTGGCCCTGGGCTGCAGTCCATTTTCTTTATTCTTAATAAAACAGAAATCTAATTTGGCAGTTGAAGGCGAGCAAATATTTCATTGCTCTAGGGGTTACCTGCCCTCCTCTGAGGCACTGAAACCTGTTGCTTCCAAGCTGCAAAGCCCAAGGGCAGCAAGATTTGCAGGCTATGGAAATCTAGATAAAAAGTCTTCAAATATGTTTTTCCTACTACAGAGATAGCACAAACTTAATGGAGTCAATGATCTGTTGTTGACAGACTAGTGGAAGAAAAAGTTGGTTTAAAATGAAGAAGACAAATTATGACAAAGCTAAAAGCTGAGATAAGGACATTAGACTTAATTTTATAGACACATAAGGCTTGGAGTTGGACAGCCCTAGGGAAAAATCTCATATATTCTGCATACTAGCTAGTAAAAATGACTCACCCTTTGTGAGTCTCTGGTTATCCAGCTTACCCCTGGGATAATTAGGATAACCTTCCTGACCGAGTTGTAAGGCTCAAAGAAATACTCTGTTGCTTCAAATAAAATGCAATATAAACTCTTCATTTATTAATACAGAAACCTACTACTTAAGTGGACAAAAGCAAGATATAACATTATATATATATATTAGTTTGCTAGGTCAGTCATAACAAAGACTACAGAAATTTATTTCCTCAGTTCTGGAGGCTGAAAGTCAAAGGTCAGGGTATCGACAGGTCTGGTTTCTTTTGAGGGCTCTCTCCTTGACTTGCAAATGGTTGCCTCCCCTCTTTGTCCCCACTTGGTCACCCAGCTGTCATTGCTGCCTACATCCTAATCTTTTACAGAGACACGAGTCATATCAAATGAAGCCATCCATATCATTTCACATTATCGAAAGTAAACCTTTAAGGGTTCTATCGTCACACACAGTCAACAATCTGAAATACTAGGTTCTACCATCACCACCCCCACCCCCAAAAAAATTCAAATGTTGAAATCCTAACACCCAATGAAATAATAGTAGGTAGAGGTGATTTGGGAGGTGATTAGGTCATAAAGGGGATCCCCTATGATAAGATTAAGGTGCTGATAAAAGAGCTGCTTTCCCCTTCCACCACCCAAGGACACAGGAAAAAAGTACCACCTATGAATCAGAAATGAGGCCTTACCAGATATCAAATGTGCCAGTGCCATGAGCTTGGACTTCTTGACCCCCAAAACTATGAGAAATGAGTTTCTATTGCTAATAAGCTACAAATTCTATGGTATTTGGTGTAGCAGCCCAGTCACAGATATGGGAGTTAGGACTTCAACATCTGAACTTGGGGAACAGAATTTCAGCCCATAACGGTGTCTGTGGAAAGCACATGTCCACACAAAGACTTGTATTCAAATGTTCATAGAAGCTTTACTCATCGTATTAGGGTTCTCAAGGCAACAGAACCAATAGAATTATAGAATTCTAAAAGGAGGTTTATTGAACCAGGTGACAGGATCAGAGGCTAGGTAGCTGTCTGCAGCCTAGAGAGCCAGAGAATCTAACAGCTGCTCAATCCAAGAAAGTGGAAGCCTCAGAAAAAGAGGGATATTATGGTTTGCATCTAGATATCCCCCCCAAAGTGTTATGCAGTCATGGAGGCAGGTTTCTAGAGTTTGTGATTGATTCATGGTCCGATGCTGGGATTAAGGGTGTGAATGCTACACCACAGTAGGGCAGGTAGCCTGCATACAATATAAGGAACTGTTATGGATTAAAAACTGGTAGTCAATTTAACACCAGCTGAATTACATCAGCATTGTGCTGAGTGTAGATTGCCCACCTGAGGAAAGTTGCCAGCATAAATAGAGAAGTGGAAAAGAAGAGCAAGGCATTATGAGTTCTCTTAAGGGTTGCTGTTTCAAGCCATTGTTTCTCCAGGAGGAGCTTGTCATCCTGACATCCCCAATATGGATTCAACCATTATCATCAGAGGAGCTCAGGACCTCATCGCTAAGAGTGGCTGTGGTTCACGTTGGGGGAGCTCTGCTCCTCAAATTAAGCATTGCTTTCTGGCTCCAGAGGGGAAGATGAGTGTTGGAGAAGCTTGTCACACTGGGCTTCCTGACCTGTACTCGACTATTCTCATCGGAGGAGCTCGGGACCTCATTGCCACTAAGGATGGCTGTGGTACTTTTCAGGGGAACCCTGGTTCTTATTTTGAGCGTGACTTCTTGGCTCCAGTGTAGAACCCTCAACCAACTGGCACGGCTCTTTCACCCTGCAGGCATAGACTTTCTATCTTCCACTTTTGACCTTTGGCCTTCCCAGCACAGATCCATAAAACTGACTGGTATGAGTCCTTATCGTGGGCTGTTAGATTTCCAGTTGGATTTGTGGGAGGCATTGTCATGGGATCTGGGTCTTTAGCTGGACTCATGCAGGACATTGCTGTGGGATCCAGGCCCTTCCCTGAATATTCTGGGTCTTTAGTGTTGTGGACAGGTTTTCCTGCACTTTCTTGTGTTTAACTCTGGGTGACCATCATAAAACAGTACTATAAATTCTGTGTCCTGTATGCAGTTGTTCTCCCTGTAACCCCTGACTACAACAGGAACCAAAAGAGACCTCTCTCTCTCTCTTTCTTTCTCTCTCTCTCTTTCCCTCTATCTTCTCTCTCCTCTCTCTCTCCCTCTCCTTCCCAGTTGTTTATTTTGCTGCCTTCTGCCACACCATGAACTGTTGCTCCTCTGCCATGTGCCACTCTGTCTTGGAGCCAGCCAATTATGCCCAAAACCTCTACAAAGTGTGAGCTAAATAAACCTTTCCCCTATTATCTTTGGGTGTTGGGTATTTTGTCTCAACAATGAAAGAAAAACAATTAAGACAAAGAACAAGGGATGCAGCCTCAGCCTGAGGCTGAACACTCCCTGCAGAGTTGCTGGTGTGAGTCCCTGTCAAAAGGGTGAAGAAGCTGGAGTCTGATATCCATGGGGAATGGCAGCAGCAAAAGATGCACCTGCTCAAGAAAAATCAAGTTTACACATTCTAGCAAGGCTTCTTCTCTCTTCTGCTTTGTTCTATCAACAGCACTCCCCATCTATTTGAAAATGCCACCCACATTCAGGGTAGATCTTGCCTCTCAGTTTGCTGATCCACATGGAGACACTCTCATAGACACACCCAGAAGTAGGCTTTACTAATTTTCTAAGCATCTCTCAATCAAATCAAGTTGACAACCTAGATTAACCATTGCATTCATAATCACCATTAACTGAGAATACACAAGTGTCTATCAGTTGAATGGTGGTGCCTTCACTCATTCAATACAAAGGGAATGACACAGAGACTATTTTAAATTTAAAACATTTGGACAAACCACAGCTGCAGAAAGAAGCTTCTTATGTAATATTTTTTAACTTGACATATGCAATTGTACATATTTATGGGGGACACTGCGACATTTCAACACATGCATACAATATGTAATGAATGATCAGATCAGGCAATTGGCATCTCCAGCATTTCAGACATAGCTCTTTTCATTTTGTTGGAAATGTTCAAAATCCTCTCCACTATTCTCAGAAAGAAATCTTACTATCCTCAGAAAGAAGTCTTACTATTCTCAGAAAGAAGTCTTACCTAAACTTCCCTTTAACTATTAAAGCAAAAATTTTCCCAAGAATTTAGCTGCCATAAATGTCCTTCCAGAAAATTTTCTCTAAGAAAGAAAACTGATTTTTAGCCCTGGGTCATCTTATAAAATTGTGTAAACAAATCTAATCAGAATTTTTCATCATTTACTGTTAAAGCTCCACCTTACTACTTCAATAAGCTAATATGTAAACCCTCACCTCTAGTTGTTGAGTGATTCTTTATAAAATATTCCCACATTAGTGTGTAAAAAAAACAAAACCAAACTTTTCTCCCATTAATCTCTAGTTGTCAATTAACTCACTTATCCTTGACCACGTGAACTAAGTTGGTAGAGAAAAAGCTTTTCCTCCCAACAAGCAAAATATTAAACACTGAAAATAAATGAACTTCATATACACATCCCAAAAACATTATGGCCGTTCAAGGAAGTCAAGCAAAAAAAAAAAAAAAGAAAAGAAAAGAAAAGAAAAAGAAAAAGAAGACCACATATAATATGATTCCATTTATAAGGCACTATAGAAAAGGCAGAACTAAAAGAAAAGAAAAACAAATGGTCACCAGGTACTAGGTGTAAGAAAGAGGTCTGTATGCAAAGGGAGTACGAGAAAACAGGTGGGAGACGTTGCTCTGTATCAGGATTGCAGCCGAGATTACCTGATGGAATGCACTGTCAAAACTCATTGAGTTATATACTGTAAAAGCATGCATTTTGTTTTGTGTAAATTACACCTCAATCAACTTCATTTTACACTTTTTTTTTTTTTTTTTTTTGGTACCGGGAATTGAACTCACAACCTCGTGCCTGCCAGGCAGGCATTTATGCCACTGAGTTAAATCCCCCGCCCCTCAACTTCATTTTAAAAACTACCATAAACCTTTATTCTTCCGTTAAAAAAAAAAAATTGGAATTGAGATACTACGTTGCATTTTCTTGCAAATGAAGTCTGTATAGAAACCATTTTAATGACTGTTGCTTCCTGGGAGAAGGGAAGAAACTGGAATCTGAGCATATTGTGGATAAGAATGAGGTAAGAGAGATTTTTACTGGACATCTATTTTTTCTGGTTTTGAACCAGGACAATATAGAACCCATTCAACAACTAAAGAGAAAATAATCAATTAATCATTTTAATGAGTTAATGAATGTAGAACTTGGTAAACTCTGGAGCATGCAAAGGTTATATGGTACTTAGAAGAGAAAAATCCTTTTTAAAACCTATGAAAATAGGACCAGATTTTTAAAAATAAATATTTCTTTGCTGTATAATATATGCCAGGTCAGCATTTCTCAAAGTGGGATCCATTCTTCCACATGCTGCATGAAAACAGAGTGCAAAGGTTCAGCAAATTTGGAAAATATTTTGTATGTGTACAGTATTGGAAACTGAAGCCAAGGCCTCACACATACCAGGTGAGTGCTCTACCACTGAGCTACACCCCAGCCCTGGTAAACATTTTTTTCAGCATCAACTTCTTGGAGCTTTCAAATGCAAAGTTAAGCTTATTAAATATTCCAGAAAGTTCACCAGAAGTATTTAACCATGCAATGTGTTTGTTGTTTTTTATGCTTTTATGCCACATTTCTCTGGGTTATTTGTCCAGGAGAAAAGAGCTGTAGGCCTCTGCTGGCGATCATTTGAGTACGAAGCTCAGGCCAGGGTCTATCTTCAAGGTCACAACTG
Organism: Dasyprocta punctata; assembly: GCA_004363535.1. Taxonomy (NCBI): domain Eukaryota; kingdom Metazoa; phylum Chordata; class Mammalia; order Rodentia; family Dasyproctidae; genus Dasyprocta; species Dasyprocta punctata. The sequence continues at coordinate 60,146 of RJWM01005974.1, read as the reverse complement.
GCAGAAGCCCAAGTTCCTTGAGTCAAAGGCAAGAGGGTGAACAATACATGTAACCGTGGGGTCGCTCCAGCCCCTATGATGCATGCATCCTACCACATGTAACCTGTTATCCATAATACACTTGACTAACTTCCCCTCCCACTAAGGACCAAACGAAAAGACACTAGGATTCCTACTTTGCAAACATTATAACTGGAGTAATCCAAGTGGACACTTCTGCTGTTGACTTGTCTAGCAAGAAGGGTAGTGTTTGGGAAAGGAACAGGAGAGCTCTTGGGTGCTTAGAAATAGAAGTTGGAGTTGAAGATTTCTGTAACACAGCAGAAGCCAGGGAATATCCAATGGAGGTAATAGCCTTGATTTTAAGTAAAATTCTCTCTCAGTGAAGACTGATAGTTCCCATTTTTTGGCCTCCCTCCATGTTCAGGTTTGTTCTGAGCCTGGTGGCAGAGGCAACATAGCTTGGTGAAAAGAAACCAACAGAGGGAGTCATTAAAATGCTCACCAGTGTCTGCTCTCCCTAAGGCACAGAAGGAAAAAAATACTTCCGTGTACCTTGCAGTTAGGTGGACAAGAAGATTCAAACAGAAGTGATGTGCAATCTCCACACTTAGGCAGGGCTATGCCTCTGAAATTTCCAGTCTCACTCTGCCCCTGCCACAATGAGCACTTCACACTGAAATGGCAAAGCTATGAGAAAAAATTGGCCCAACTTTCCTGAAAAACCCATGAATGACAACCTCTCTGAAGTCACCTAACCTACATAGGATTTAGCACAAGTAAGATGTAAACAATCAACCTCTAAAACATTGGTGCAAATTGTTACTGTAGTATAGCCTAGTCTAGCCTAGCCTAACTAATAAGTCAGAATTTGAATCTGACAGAATAGGTTCAAAGACCTGTTCCATCCCTTACTACTTGTGTGGACTTCACAAGTTGCTTAATTTCTCTGAGTTTTATTATGCTCCTTTAGTCAGGTTAGACTACATGTGGCTACAGTAATAAACAACACTCATATGTGGCTGTTAAATCACAAATGTCTAGTTTCCTTTACATTACATAGTTTTGTACTATAGTCAACACTACTAGATTGTGGTCATTTTATGATTCTAAAAAATCCTTCAAAAATATTCCTGACTGAAAAAAAACCAGAAATTTCTCAGTAAAAAAAAAAATCTTTTAGCACTATCTTAGCCAAGTTATTAAGGTTCACATCAACAGTGAGATGACACAGATATTAGATATTCCTGATATGACAGGATATACTTCACCTCTGCGGCACTGTCTCCAAAAATTCCTAACCCTGGGTGTATAGTTTTTCTGTCCTTGTTGAGACAAAATATATGATGCTCAAAGTGAAGCAAAGAAAGGTTTATTTAGCTTATGGTTTTTTGGAGGTTTCAGTCCATACTCAGCTGGCTCCAAGGCAGGGTGGCGTGGCTGAGGGGCAACCATTCATGGTGGCCACAAACAGCAAGAACAGAAGGGCAAAAAGGGAGAAAGCATGCCTCCTTCCTGCCCTTGCCATTGTATGCTGGCCCCCCACCCCTAGATGAGTACAGCACTCACACAATCAAGCCCAGTGCTGAAAAATGAACCAATCACAAATGCTAGATTCAGCTACCTACATGTCTGCATGAGGCTTGAGGGGGCCATGTGAACACAAGCCATAACATTCCACCCCTGGCTCCCTAAAGACTCATGCACATCCTTCATACAAAAGACATTTAGTCCACCTCCAAGAGCTGACAAAGTCTTCACAGTTTCAGCATAGATTAAAAGTCCAAATCCCAAATTTCCTCCGAGATCTAAGGCAAACTCTTAGCTGCAAGCCCCTGTACAAATGAAAACAAAGTTAAACACTTCCAACATACAATGGCACAAGATAAACATTGCCAATCCGAAGGGTACAAACAGGGGGATATAAAGAATTGGGACCAAAGGAAGTCCAAAATGCAGCAGGGCAAACATTAAGTCCTGGAGTTCCACACTCAACATCTGAAACAATCTGGTTGTGAGCTCCAAGGGGCTTGAGTGACTCCACCCCTATGGCACTTTCAGGGGTTTTAGCTCCCAGGGCTTCTTCCTTGGGTTGGCTTTGTTCTCTCCTTGCAAGTTTCCTTAGACAATTCATGTTCCTGGCTTTTTTAAACTTCTGGGTTCTCCACTGCACCTTTGGCTTCACACACACAGCTTCACACACTGCCCTTTCAGGGACACACTGCCTGGCCTCCCAGGCCCTCTGAAATTGGGGAGGAAGCCTTTTAAACCTCAAAACTCATGCATTCTGCATGTGCCTAAAACCAGCACCACATGGATGCTGCCAAGGTCTGCTGCCAGCTAGGGTGGTAGCCAGGCTTTCCTCTCTCTTGGCTGTAGGGGTCAAGTGCCTGAATTGCTGAGTACTCTGAACCTGATCGTGAGTAACAGATTCTCTACATCACCACCATTCTGAAACTTGGTGTGGTCACTGCCATTTTGCAACCTCCTGTGGCCTCCACTGCCACTCTGGAACATGGTACTCTGCAGCTTTCTCCTCCAAGGAAAGTGTCTGAGGCTGCAAAGGATGGAGACCCACCATCACTTCTTGTGATGCCCCCAGGCTGTCTTTTTTTATTTTCCTGTTTCTTCTCAGTAATGGAGATTTCAGCTCAATCTTTACAGACCACAGCTTTACTGGAGCTTTCTTTCTGGCCAAACTCACAATTTAAATCACCCTGCTGGGCTCTTTGTTCTTGATTCTCAATATAAATCTGGCTAAAAGCTCCCAGCAATAGCCACGCCACTGCCTCAACATTCGACAGCCTTGAAATTTCTTCTGCCAGATTAATCAGTCCACTGCTCTTAATCTCCAATTCAGTCTCTGGACACGAGCAAAATGCCGACAAACTTTCTGCCAAGGCATAACACACAACATGTGGAGTCCAACAACCAATGCAGTCCTTCTTCCCAGCAGAAACCTCCCAAACCTGCTCTTTACCAGAAGACTTTCTATCAGCCTTCTGGTCTCCTGAGCTCTGACCAGAATCTCCCATACAGAACAGCCTAAGGTGTTCCAGGGCTACTCTTTCAGGCAACACCTCTGTACCTTTCCAAACTCTTCCCATAAGCCATTCCCAAAGGCTCTTGAACCACATGGTCAGGTACAGTCATGCAATGACCCCATTCTTGGTACCAAATTCTGTCTTGATTACTTTTCTCTCATTGATGAGACAAAATACCTGATGCCCAAAGTGAAGCAAGGAAAGGTTTATTTAGCTTACAGGGTTTTTTTGAGGTTTCAGTCCATACTCAGCTGGCTCCAAGGCAGGGTGGCACGGCTGAGGGGCAACTGTTCATGGCAGCCACAAACAGCGAGAGTAAAAGAGCAAAAAGGGAGAAAGCATGCCTCCTTTCTGCCCTTACATTGTATGCTGGCTCCCTGCAGCACTCATACCACCAAGCCTAGCACTAGACAATGAACCAATCACAAATGCTAGATTCAGCCACTTCCAAGACTGAATGAGGTTTGGCAGGGGGCCATCTGAACACAAGCCATAACACTGGGTTAAGTAGGAGATGAATCAAAACTCATGAAAAACAAAGAAAGACTAAAAAGCCATCAGACTACAAAAGATTGCAGACATGAGAGAACTCCATGTAATATGGCACCCAGATTAGATCCTAAAATGGAAAGAAGACAGTAGTCAAAAAACTGGTAAGATTCAAATAAAGTCTAGAATTTAGGTTAATAGTAATTGTCTGTAGTTTTTCTAAACAACATCCAATTTTCTAATACTAATATGGGCATTCTACAGTTCAATTTAGTTCTGACTGTAACATCCCAGTGTGAGCCAAGAACCAAGGTTAAAAGCTCAGTCTCAAAAGACAGACCCCACTTCTAGATGGCAGTCACATATGGGGTACCCAGGCTATGCACACTTCTGTCCAGCTCACTGCAAATTCAAGGCTCCCCAAAAAACCTTTCCTCGGGTTGATAATTCACTAGAATGTCTTGAAGAACTTAGGAATGACTTTGTCAGTTTGTAACAAAGCTTGTATGATCCAGAACAGCCAGGCAGAAGAGATGCATGGGGCAAAGTACAGGGGCAGGGGTAGGGGGAATAGGGCAGAGCTTCCATGGCCTCTGAGTGCACTATCCACCCAGTACACAAACCTGGAATCCCTCTGAATTTTGCTGTTTAAAAAATGTGTTGTTCTGTATCTTATTCAAAACTGGCCACATGACTGATGAAACCAGTGGCCATTGGTCATTGATTCTAATCTCCATTTCCCCTTCTCTTCCCAGTGGTCAGTTTGTGGGGCTAAAAGTTCCGGCCTCTAATCATTCGCTTGAGCCTTCTGGCAGCCACACCCCATCCTAAAGGCTCTATGGTCCCTTCTCAAAACCCTTCAAGAGTCACCTCATTAACACAAACTCAGGAATCATCAGAAAGGAACTTCCATTAAAAAACCAAAACAAAACAGCTTATTTTTAAGAAATTCCAAGGGTTTAGGAGTTTCATGCCAACATATATATGATTTTTTATTTAGCTATAGTAAAGTTTTCTTAGGTTTGATAAATGGACCATGGTAATGTAAAATATTCACAGTAAGAAAAAAATGGGTAAAAAGTATATGGGAACTCTCTGTACCATCTTTGCACTCTTCTGCAAATATAAAGCTACTCCAAAATAAAGATATATGTATTTCCACTTCCACTTTCTATCCAAAGCCTTGGTACTGAAGCAAAAGATGCTCTCACTTTCTCGAATGTGGCAAATTCTAGGTATCCAAGAAACACACCCTGACCTTCTGTGTCACACTCGCTCTACACTCTCACTCTTCTTGAGCAATAACTATAACAAGCTTTAGGTCCTTCTTCCTTTTCTCCTACTCCTGAGGGGCTAGAGCTGAAAGACCTGACACAGAAACCCCTAAACTATGACCTGTACGTAAAGCATGAGCCACCACCATTTTTGTTTATAAAGTTTCAGTGAAACATGTTCATGCTCCTTCACTTACTGCTTCACAGTAAATGTTATTTTTTGTTTGTTTGGTTGGATTTTTTTTGTTTGTTTGTTGTTTTTGTTTTTGGTACCAGGGATCAAACTCACAACTTCATGCCTGCCAGGCAGGTGCTTAAGCCACTAAGCTGAATCCCCAGCCCTATTTTTTGAGATGGCGTCTCACCATGCAGCTCAGGCCGGCCTTGAACAAACTTTGTAGCCCAGGCTGGTCTCTAACTCACAACATCCTCCTGCCTCAGCCTCCTGAGTGCTGGGATTAAAGGCATGCACCACCACACCCAGCTGACAGTAGATATTGTTGATATCTGCTTCACCCCAGAATGGCAGAGTTGATTTGAGTATTTGCAACAGAAATCAACAAGAGGCAAGCAATGCCTAAAATATTTTCTTCCCTGCCCTTCACAGAAAGTTCACTCCACACTGCTGGAAACATTGACCCTCCCTCCCCACTGAGCATTACTCTAGGACGCTAAATCCTGTTGTTATCTCTGGTTGCAGGAGAATGCTGCATGAGGAAAGAAAGATTGGTATGGTAACCCTCTTCTACACTCACAAAAATGCATGTCACTTTATAAAGCCAGCAAATCAGTGTGATTTTCCTGAGCACCCACTTAGCATTAAAGGGTGCGCCTGAGCTGCAGGAGAGCTCTCACCAGTGGTCACAGTTTGAAAACACCTTAATGAAACAAGCTTCTAAGCACAGCCCTGTTGGGTGCCTGCTTCCTCACAGGACTGCCTGGCCTAGCCTGTCCGGTGCCTCCTGTCTCCCAAGCAGATGCTCGCCAATGGGTGGGAGGAAGCGGGGTGGGGGGAGGGTGTCCTATAAGGCAGACTGCTTTTTTTTTTTCTTCAGAGTGTTTTTCCTCAAAAAGGCATTAAGGCAGTCTTTGCCAGTTTTAGGCAGCTGTCTGAACAGAAAAAAAAAAAAAAAAAAAAAGACATAAAATTACTTTTGGCCAAAAGCTCCTTGAGAAAAAGTATAGTTTATTCTGTGGCTTGGATTTCTGTCATAACTAGAAAAGACTAGGTGTTCAGGAAGAAAGAAAAAGATTATATGTATGTAGATATATATATATATGTATATATGTATATGTATATAACTGTATGTATGTATATGTATGCAAGGTAGATAACTATACTACTAATCTGTTAGTTCATCAAAAAGAACAGTTTGTGCTGTCATTATTTGATCGTTTGATCATTTTTTATGCTTAGATCTTGTAATGTGAACAACTACTTTGAAGATAACAATATGCAATATATTAACTAGTGTTAATTTCTTACTTTTTTTAAATTCTGTATTATTTCTATGCTTTTTTCTGTTTTGTTTTTTAAAATAAATTTTAAAAAATTAATTCCAAAAAACAGTTTGTTGGATTGGGTTGAATTGGGTTTCAATGAGTTATTGAATTATATGTCATGCCTAATGTAACCTCTCTGGGCCAAATGAATCCTCAATTTTTTAGATGTTTCATGGCAGTGGTGAAGTGTGTGGCAAGAGATTGGCTTTATTGTTAATATTTGTGAGACATGATTTCAGGTATTCTACATATAATTCTTAACCACAATTCTTTAAGTGAAATACCATCACCCTTATTCTTATTTACCACATGGCCCCTGTGACTGTTCATCAAGATTAATTGGACTAGAATAAGAAATGCCTAGTGGATTGTCTATGCACAGTTTAGGGTGTGTCTCAGTGAGTTGTGGAAGCATGACATTGGGTACTATATCTGCTCCCTGGCCTCTTCCTCTCTGGCACTGTTTCCTTGCTTTGCTTTCTGGCTGCTGTGAGCCAAGTAGTTTTACTTTCCCATTCTTTTCTACCATGTTGTTCTGTGTTGGAGCCAACCAACCATGGACTGAATCTTATGACACTGCAAGCGAAAATAAACCTCTCCTGCTTTAAACTGAGGTGTCAGGTACTCTGACCCAACAACAACAAAGTTGGCAAAAACAAATCGCTTCATCAACTTCAAGGACAGATCTGGCTACTTCTATTTTACCTATCATTGCTTTAAACTCTGGCTCAAATCTGGCTAGATTTGAAGGCTGGTGCAAAAATTTAGCAGCTGTGTGACCTTGGGCTATTTAACCGCTCAGTAACTCCATTTTCTAAACTGATAAATAAGAATAAGGGTGATGGTATTTCACTTAAAGAATTGTGGTTAAGAATTATATGAGACCTAAAATCATATCTCACAAATATTAACAATAAAGCCAATCTCTTGCCACACACTCCACCACTGCCATGAAACATCTAAAAAATTAGGATTCATTTGGCCCAGAGAGGTCAGTTAGTCCTCATTCTAAATATGAAACACAGAGGTAGGTAGTCATGTTGCCAGACCCAAGTACGTCTGCTCAGTGCTTGAAAGCCAAAATTCAGGAGATGAGTGTTAGTGGGAGGAAATCAGGTGTATTCAAAGGCTAGCAGCCTGACAAGATGGCATAATGGAGCTACACCTCCCTCCTAAAAAGACCATCTTAAGAAACTCCGGTATGCAAGAGATTCTATAATGAAGAAGAGGATATGCAAGGGGCAATGGACAGAAAGACTATACCCTGGACGGGGTGTTTATCATTCGGGGTATGTGCCTTTTTCTCATTTTGTCGTTGTTGTTGTTTGTTTGTTTGTTTTTCCTAGTTGGAACATCACAGTTGACTGTGACCTCCTGGGTCTAGTTTCTGTAATTTTTTAGACTAATGTATCACTTTTCTGCAAGCTAAACCCCACGGCAATTTACATGTTCCATGTTAGTTGATGCACAGGACTAAAGAATAAGGGTCATTACCCATTTTACAAGTGACCGGAAGGTCACCAGATGTTCTAGGGTCCATAAATCTAAGGGAAGACTATTTAGCAGGTTAACATCTTCATCATTTAGATGCAGCTTTTCTTTAGAATTTAAAATCCTGGGCAAAGGAAGGAAAGGCAATTCTGCAAGGGATAATTCCCACTGTTACACTCAGTGAACTATAAGGTATTGATTTTTCACCATTTTTTCTATGGTTTATGGACAGTTTCACAGTTGAAAACTGATTCTGTCCAAGAAGGGACATTCTTATTCAGTTTTCCAGTGATGTCCTCACTGGTTTTGGTCCTTCCAGAGATTCTGTTTCAGACCTGTATATTAAGATTATAGCTTTTCAAATTACATGCTCAGCTATTACATTAAAGCAACATCGCTCATCACAGTGGCTGAGTCTAGAAAAGCTTCAGGTCTCAGTGACTCACCCTTCTGCAACAAATATCTAGGTCTTGGTGTTGAGATGAACCAGACTAGAGTCCTTTTCATTACAAGTTGCCCTATGTGGACCATGGAGTCTTGTGGTTCTGATAATCTCTGTAGAAACACCTTCAAGCCATAGAAAGGGGCATTACAGTGGAACCTCAAAAAGGAAAAGTCACATCTAACTGCCTCTTGTTTCTATAGGCCCAGGGTTCCATACACATCCAACCATCCTCCCTAGTAACAGACACTTACTAAAGGTATTAGAAGGAGTAGCCTTTATCAGGCCATGAAGCAGTCTCCTTTGCCACCCTTGCAGGGCTACTTAAAGGTTCAGGTTGGAAGCCAAGGAGAGACATTTAATTTGAAAAGTGGCTCAAACTGTCCCTAGAATGTGTCTGTTTCCTCACTTTAATTTTTTTTTTCATTCTGGGATTTAACCCAGGGTCTTTGCACTGAGCTACATCCCCAGTAACTTCTAACATGTGATCCTCCTCTCTTGGCTTCCCAAAGTACTGGGATTACGGTGTGTGCACCACCATCCCTTGCTTAAATTATGTTTAATTCTGCTTCATCAATCATTAGCTACTCTTACTGTATTTATGAAAAGTAATACATTTCTTATGGAGCTAGGATATTTCTACTACTTAAAACACCCTGTATGTGAACATTTGAAGGGTTACAGGGACATATCAACTTGATCTGTATAATTCTACACTTAGTATTCTATCTGTACACCATCTGAATTAAATTTAATTTCATTGTCCACTCTCCTAAGATGTATCTGAAATTGGCATAAACTTTTATTCCTGACATGCCTAAAACCTCTCAGATTTTTTAAGCAATTTGTATCACTTATTATACTCAAGATCATATATCACATATATAACATATATGCATGTATATTCAGAAATACATGTGTTTATGGTTAGAGCCCTATGAAACTCACAATCCATTTTCTACTTCTTTGGAAAACTTGTATTCACTCACTTAACCTGTATTGAGTACCAGCAGTAAACATACAAGCATAGATCTTGCTACCAAGGAGCTCTTAGCTCTAGTGGGAAAAAGTAAACAAGCCAGCAATGACAATCATGGCGATGAGAGCTATGGAAGAGTGAAATCTGAACAGCCTGTTCTGAAAGTATGTGAAAGAGAATCCTAACTTTGCAAGGAGCGGGGAGTGAGGACCAGAAGGTTGATTCAGAGAGGGGAGATCTTGGGCTACATCCTGAGAATGAAGGTTTAGACCAAGAGGAAAAGCATAAATAAATGGAATGGGTTCACCACATGGTGAGTGCAAAGTCAATAAGCATATTTCAGCAATAACAGAGTGGAAAGAGCTTTATAGTTTGCAGTTAGGATGGAGTGCACTGAAGATAATTCTCAAGCAGAGTTTCCTTAAACAAAGAAAGCATGGAACTCTTACTGAGGGATCCTATTCATATTCATACAACCAAGATTCATCATCACATGCAGAGAGACAGGCTCATCCTTGAGCACACTCAGTTTGAAGTCATACATCACATGTTCAAAAAAAAAACAGACAAGAATGCCTATGGGTGGAGAATTAGTATTATACTGAGCAAAGTTTACTCTAGATCACCTAAAATGAATGAGTCAGTGACTTGGCCAATTTGGGCTGGTTCCTGGTAAGCCTTTGATGAAAGAAACAAAACCCAACTATGAAGTCCTATTAATGGTCTTTTAAAGGGACAACTGCTTTTCTCCCTGTCACTATAGGAATTTGCCCCTAAAAGTGCATGGTTAGTCAATAACAGGACATTCCAAACAGATGTTACAACAGCTGCTGGCATCTGCAAAGTCCCTGTTGTGTGGAGCAACTGCAAGTGTGGTATAGCTAGCGCACTGCTGACGGCAGGGCAGTTGAACCTGAATGGCTAGGAAAGTGCTCAACAGGTCCAGATAAGAAAACTGGGCTTTACTCTGTAGGACACATGGTTGAAAATTGATGATTCACATATTTATGGTTTTAGTGTTCGCCATATTTCTAAAGTAATTTTTAATCAGTAGATGTATTGATCAGCTTACATTAAGTGATATACAATATCAAATGACCCACAGTCTTAAGGCACTCAACAGTAATGCGATTCCCTTCTTTCTCAGTCTCCATTCATGTCTGTGGTGGGTGGACCCCAGCTTTTCTCCATGCTCTGTTCAAAAGACTCAAAGAGCAAGCATTGTCTGGGCTGTACAATGAAGGAATAGGAGCTCACCAAAATGGTATGCAGGCTATTTTAAATTAATAACATGTGATAGAAAGTAGCCACAGAAAGAAACATCATCCAGACCTGAGCAGGATATCCCAAAAATTTATGGTGGACACAGTTGTACAATTCTGTAATCCCCGCTACTCAAGAGACTGAAATAGGAGGATCCTAGATTTGAGGCTAGCCTGAGCAACCTAGTGAAATACTGTCACAAAATAAAAAATAAAAAGGGCTAAGGATGTAGTTCAATAGTAGAAGTGTTGGGGTTTGATCTTGAATACCACAAAAGGAAAAAAATTCTGAAAATTCAGCTGCCATTGACTCCCAGGAATTTTTCAGTTTGAACAAGACTGACCCTTATCCCCCACAGGGGCGAATTCAGCTTCCTACAGCTAGCACGACAGACTAGCAATCACCATTAGTATCAAAAATCCCAAAAGAACATTCTATTCTCTTACATTAAAACCTTAAAAACCTCCCTTTTGTTAAATTGCACACATCAATCTTTACTTGGGGCTCTTCCTCAAGTTTTCCATTAATGGAAGCTCATATGTACATGGGAAAATAAACCCTGTCTTTCCTCCTGTCAGTTTGACTTTTCTCAATTCATTTGTCAAGCCCCTGACCATTTCAGGTCTAAGTTGGTGAAAGAAAACTCTTTCCTCCAATCACATTTTCATAACAGAAGGAGAAGGATGGAGAGCGGAGCCATGCAGTGGCCCTTGGAGCTTCATCCTGCAGATGGTACACATCAATGCAACTTGCATTCATCAGCCGAAATAGGCCATGGGGCCATGACAATGGACTGGGTAATATAAATCTGCCCCCACATTACACCTGATAAGGAAGGATAGTGAATATTTTAATCAAATTATTTTATCTAACCCTAACTAATATTTAAAACTTGACACCCATAGAAAAGACAGGATTTTCAGGTTCTCTTGGAGAGGAAAATGAATACACACTGGCAACATGGAGCCATTTCAGTCAGTGTGATACAGTCATAGCATCAGGGACTACCATGGGGAAGGAGAATGGGCAAAATCCTGGGCTCTTACTGCTACTCAGCATGATTTCTGTCTTCCTTTGGCACAGTGAAGGATTTAAAAGCCATTTTTTTGCTATGAACCATGATAATTTACTTAGGCCCAGAGATGCCCAATATTGATAGCTAAAAGCAGAACAAGTTTGACCTTCATTTCTATCCTTTGTCACTGTGAATCTTGAGTCAAACCTCTTCTCATCTCTGCACAGGGGCATGTTGATCATTTAGGAAGTGTCTGTCTAGGAGCTGGCCAGGCAGGGCTGATTAACCCTAGATTTATAGGATCTCATTCCCCTTCAAGATTGAGGATTCCAAAATAAGAGGTTTACAGGGACATTTAACTCCATCCAGAATCTTAGAGCCATTGTCCTAACCCTGTGATCACCTGGAATCCAGGAAAGGAAGCACTCCACATGGCTGAGACCCAACCCCTCCCCGCAGAGACAATCTTTTTCTGGGAACAGAACCATCCTTCAGCCATCAGGATTTTAGAACTGTAACACTAGGAAGAGACCCACCAGGTAATCCTTAAAAGCTGGCCTCTCGATTTGCAGGTTTTAAGAAAACAAACAAACGAACTGCCATTGGAAAGCTTGGCTTAAGAAGCATCTCTCTCCCATCCCCCTAACCAAAAACCTACACACATCTCAGGGAACTGAAGCTTGAACCCAATGTAGCCTCTTCCCTGGTCAATGGGATAGGTGACACTCTTAACAAGTGGGCTTAAATAGCCAAAGTACTGATTTTCTCCCCCAACTTGCTATTGGCCTAAATGAAGTTTTGCAAGGCTGTATGCTGATTTTAGCTGAAGAGCATTGAATTCCATAAAACATTATTATTGATTTAATTAAAATAGTTGCTCTGTGAGAGCCAAAGCTTTTTTAATAGCCGGCAGAGATGGGAGAGCCTTGGTTCATTTCCGGTGTAGCTCCTGAAACAAATTGGGCTGCTGTTTTTAATAGGCCAATTCTAAGAGCAGCTTTGAAATGGATCCTCTAGCCATTCACATGCAGTAATTCAACCAGTGAAGAAAGGGTCTTTCTCATTGGCTGTCTTTCAGAATGGAAAAGAGGGAAGGCGCTGTGAGCCTCCAGCCCAGACTAGCAGATGAATAATTCATGACTCTTCTTTCTGGGGCCCCTGTGTGTTCCTTTCTGCTTCTTGTGCTTACATTTGAAAGGAAAGAAGACAGGACTGTCAAGCTGTGGTCTACACATCCTCTGTTGATCTCCCGGGAGAGGAGAGGAGCTGCCTGAAGGGAACCTGCGGGCTTCCAAGGGCACACTCACCCTCCAGAGGGTAGATACCCAGGGCACCGGCTGAGCATGGAGCATGGAAAAGAAACAGGAACACGGACATGGAGGGAAAGTGGGACCCTCAGGACCCCTCTGCCCCACCATGCTCCTTCTGCACCTGCCACTGCAGGCTGGGGAGCCTCCGCTTGCACACAGCCTCTATTAGCGAAAAAGAATAATGATGCATCCTCAGAGAAGACGATAATGAGATGATGACATATTTCTAATTAAATGCCTTATGTAGATTATTAGTCCATTTCTCCTGGAGGGACAATGCCATTCTACAAACATGAGACAAGTTTATCTGAATGCATGGCACGCACCAAAGCACAGACACACATCCACACACACACACACACACACACACACACACCCCAGACCCTGAAAAGGCTTTTTAGAACCAATCACAACCCTGAAACAAGAGCTAAAGCTGTCTTTTCTTACAGTCTGAGAGCTTGTCTTATAATCTGTTAACTCTGGGCTTTGTTAGAGAAAAACATAATGGCATTCGTTAAAACATAGTAACAAAGTCTATTCAGGACCATCGTGACAGGCATGAGGACCAATGCAATATAGGAGGGAGGCTGAACTCAACTCTGAGTACAGCAGGATCAAGTGGAAATTTATAGTCAAGGAGCAGATGAGGACAGTGGATGAGAAATTACTAAAATGCAATATCCAGTGTAAGGAACATTAGGGCTAAACTGACCTAACAGGATTCTTGCTGCAGACAGCTCAGGGTCACAAAGACATCTCCTGGCGTGTCATAGGATGAGGAATCTGATCAGATGGCAATACTGGATTTTACAAGAAGCACACAGATGGGCATGGAGAAGGTTCCAGAGCCTGACAAAAGTCTGGTCAAGCAAAGAATATTTGGCAGCCTCAACCTTGCCCTTGGGTCAGGGTTTATTTGGCTTTATTCAAGATAAGCCACCAAATACGAGTTCTGCAAGAAGGACAAGAGATTGGGGTCAACTCCACATACACAAGTGCTACTAAAGTTTTAGGGGAAAGGCTTCACTCTATGCTTACCCACAGATCAGGGTCTGCCACAAAACCCCAAAATATCACGTACTGGTGAAGGGTGGGGGGAAAAGCTCTAATCAGTGTGGCCACACTGGAAAAGACAGATAAAGAACTTAAAGATTTGTCTTGGAAAGACTAACACAACTTTGAGGTTTAATAGAAAAGGGGAGTAAAGACAGGGTCTGAGGTTTTCATAGCTGGGGTGGGCATACCTGACAGCACAGGTATTCCTGGTCAAGCTGTGGTCTGGTTGATCATTATCTCAGGTCCAGTTCTGCTTTTTCTGGAATAGCAGGTGATGAAAGGCTTAGGACAATGATTAGAGACTCAACACAGAGGATTTGGAATAGGACTGTGTAATAACTGCAATTAAATGTCCATGCAAATCTTATAAAATGTCTTAGTTATTCTTATTTGGTGTCCTAGTCTTGAAGGAGAATGAGGCAGATTAGGTAAGTTTAGGGCTAACAAACTGTATTACCATTTTTAGACAGATGTTCCTTACCTGATTAACACACACCTATGTGCAGAGCTGAGGAGGTATCTGACCCAAAGTTGTAAGAGTGGGGATTTTCACTAAACTGACTCAGCAGGATTCTTGTCAAAACTGGACTAAGCAGGCCAGGGACAGAACCCAAGGTCAAGGCTTAGTTGAACTAAGGACTCAAAGGAACTAGAGTCAAGTCTTCGTCATCAGTGGGATTTAAGAATATTCCCTGGGGACCGACATGCCTGAGTTCCCACATGAATGTGCTGATAGAAGCCAGTGATCAATTAATGCTCTAAATCACCAGTGAAGAGTTAACACAAACATGCAGCCCATTTGAAGATAATCAAGGGCCATTGTCTAACAGAAATTTGCTCTCTCTAGTTCTACAATTGTCTCTGTCCTCCCCAGTAACCTTTGGTAGCTCTTATAATTTACTGAAGTCAGAAGCACCTTCCCCACTGGACTCCAAGAGCCGTGTAATGATGCCCCTGGTGCCATCACTGGATGCCACCAACATGCCCTTAAAAGTTTAAAAAAATAAGTAGAAATGACAATGGTATTAATGGTAATAAAATGACTATTTACTGATATGCCAGACACTATCCTAAAGACAGAATACAAATTATCTTTATCAATACTGTACACAACAGTTCTGTGAAGTATTATTATAAGTGTATCACAGTTAATAAGTTCAAGATCAGAAAATTCATAACTAGCAAAAATATGATGCAAGTTCTGGTCTGTTGGTTTTTTTTTTAACACTAAATCTATTATTATTCTGCATGAAGCTATGGGTTTAGCCCCGGTATGATAAATATTCTAACATTGCAAATCAGAAAATTGTGGCACAGAGATGTTACATCACTCAAGGTGCCATAACAAGGAAACAGAAGTAGGAATTCAATCAACCAAACAGAGGGCAGGCAATCAAGCACTTACATCTCATCCACATCACTGAGGTTGGGAGGACACCAGCAGGCCATTTGTTCTCAATTATTTTCACTGCAGAAATCAGCAATGGATGTCAGGGGAACAATCAGGATGTTGGTAGAGAAACAGGATGTCATGTTTCTCCTGCAGAGACATAATGAGACCCAATCAGTATTTTGGGAACAAGCTTCCATTTCTCTCCATCACTGCTCATTCCAAATCTCCTTGGGAAACAAGGACATATTCTGCCTTCTTATAGGACCAGGACTCCAATAATGCAAAGATGGACAATACCTTTCTGCTCTATAAAAGGTAAATTATTAACCATCAGGTCACGCTTCACAGGGAAAGTAACTGATGAGGTGGAAGACAGCTCTCCAATCACTCCAAAAACATAACTGTGACCAAACAAAATACACTAGAACCAATGGAGATACTATGGAGAACTTTCACCCTAGTATCACTATAGTCTCTCATTAGATGTGTAATTACTACATACAGGAAGCCATATGCAATGTCATTTCAAGAGCAAGTGTAATTTTTCCATAAAGAGAATCTACATGAACAACTTAAAGTGATACCCAGCATTTCCTCCCTCAGACAGTCTGCCAATGTGTAAACAAGACACCCTTGAAATGATTCTCTCTTAGGGTAACAGATAGAAAAGAAGCATGTCCTACAGAGATAGTGCTGGAAGCATATACAATTGACTAGCCTACTGAAACCACAGCAGGTTCAGCTTGTCAGACCACTTCCTCCAGGAGCAGCTTGTAAAATCGGTCACTACCTTATTCAGGTAATATATAAAATATCAGAAGTTAACGAGACAGACAGTTTCCCTTAAAAAGCTGGAGCCACTTGAATTCATGTATCTAAAAGAACTTTCTGGGAAGATACTGAGAATTGAACTCAGGACCTTCAAAGTGAACTACATCTCCAACCAACCCTTTTTATTTTTAATTTTGGGACAGGGTCTCACTAAATTGCTAAGTTAACCAGATAGGGCTCAAACTTGTGATCCCTCTGCCTTCTAGAGTGTTGGAATTACAGGCATACACATACATGCATACATTTTCCTCTATTTTCCTCCCTCTTCCTCTTCTTATACTTTTTAGATATCTAACAATGATTACTCTAGAACTTAGGTGGAGGGGGGCTTCATAATTGCTTGAAAGCAAAAAAGTACAGAGTAGGGTGAAGAGAATTGGACCTGTCAGCCAAGTCTCTCTTCCAGAGTCTTTGATGACAGCAAGAGTTTGCAGGTACCTGAAAAGCCTGCCTTTGTTCCCCTTGCAAGTTCAGAACAATTGGGTGACAGGTTCAGCCAATAGGCAGAGGGAGATCAACTATCCTCCTATTATTAAGAAATGTCACTCCAGGGCTCACATTCTATAGTCCCTCATAAAAGCTGTGTAACCCTCGGCAAGTTACTCTATTAACTATACCTTCCTTGTCAATGTTACTGTGAGGACAAAATGTGAAAATATCTCTAATATGTTCTGCACAGTTGCTAGCACACAGTCAAGTACTGAAATTTCATTAGCTCTTGGTATTTTCTCCTTGCAAATAGACTCAACTAAAACACAGTGCAACTAGGCCCAAATAATAGTAGAATTGTGCACACATACCTGGAAAAAGCTACAGAATAATAGTTTAGGAGCATAGCTAACCACATTTTTTGCCAAGACCACAAAGAAAAAAAAAATCCATAATTGTTTCATGAATCTAATTTCACTTTTATAGGCATGTTGTAAGTTTTCCTTTTTGGGGTCTGATATTGATTGTTCCTGTATTGTTAACTCATAACCAGACCATTTTTGAATACATAAACTTTAAGAGACAGAATAAAGGAGAGACACATTCTCACATAAGTCTCTTTACTCCTGGTTGAACATTTAAACATTTAAGAAATATATGAAGTTATCTGACCAGGCATTAAACCTGGATTGTGGTGATCTGTAGGTCACTGAGCTTTAGTTAAACTATGCTGCACTGATCTGATTGCAAAGGCAAGTAGAAACACTGAAATGACACCCAGAATTTGGAGGCAGATTGATTTATGTCAATGGGCACTGATCAGGATCATTCCCAAAACATCAAGCCCTGATCTCTGGTGGTCTAGGGCTTACATAGGATAAGCAAGCAGAATGTACAGAGGCAGAATGGCTTGTCATTTGGGGATTGGTTCTTACAATATGCATCATAGTGACCAGTTATGCATCACAGTGACCAGCCACTTCTAAGATACAAAAGTAACAGGAACTATCACCTGGGCAATTAACAAACTAAAGTATACTGCAGGAATGGGTGTCTCTTGCTACATGACCACATCTATGTTGTCCTAACTTTCTCTCTAAAGTCTAGAGCTATTTCTTAAGAACATGGTTACCAAACTGGAATCTGCCTAGGCAGATGGGTCCAATGTAAGAGGAGTGATTGAAAATACAGTGTACATTTAAATTTAAATGTAATATATATATATATATATATATATATATATATATTACACTAAAGACAATGATTCTCCCCTCTCCCAAAATATTCCCCAGCACTTCAGTCACAAAGCAATCATAAAGTCCTCCTTCGTGAGTATCTTTCATTGTGCTGTTGCGGCTGCCTCAATCTTCTGAATTGACTCATAGTCATTTTGTCTTTGAGGAAGAGCCAGAAGACACATGGTGCCAGGTCTGGTGAATAAGGTGAATTAGGACACATCTTAATGTTTTCACAAGCCTGTCTTTCCATTAGATGGCACCCAGCAGCAGTATTCACTCTATTTTTGATCACCCCTTATGACGATGGAGTGTGAAAAAAGAAACAAAAGAGGACTTCCAGAACCTCTTTGGCAAGTGGAAAGAATGATAGGAGAGGGCTGGGAGTTTGGCTCAGTGGTTTAAGTGCCTATCTGACAGGTACAAGGTTGTGAGTTTGGTCCCCAGCACCGGGAAAAAAAAAAAGAATGCCAGAAGTGATTTTGAAGTGGGGGAGGAAGAATTAATGCTAATGTGTCTTTTACTTAGTAAATTTTTTAACTTAAGAATTACCTATATTTTTCTGTCATGCCTTGTATTATATAAACTGATAATCATAGCCTATAAGGAATGATGGAGGACTCAGAAAACTAAACCTAGGAAAAAAAGGCTCAGCGCATAGTCTTGGAATAATTACTGTTTGCCACATATACGGCAGATTTTGACTTTTTTGGTGTGATTCAGAAATACGACAGAAATAGGAAGAAAAAACAGATGGCACAATGTACTAAAATGGCCATGAGCCCCAAAATCAGGATGAATGAGGTTGCATCCTGTTTATGTTGTTTATAGATGAGATGTTCTGAATTCAAATTGTCTCTCAAGTACAGATAAATGAGATAAAATTTGAAAGTGTCCATTAAAATGATAAGGAATGGTGGTAGCAGATTAAAAAAAGACCGAAGTCGTCTACTACGGTTTGAATGTCCCCTCCCAAAGTTTCATTGCCATAGTAACAATATTAAGAGGTGGGGCCTAATAGAAGGTGACTAATGTACCTGTTGAAAGGATTTGTGGGAGCAGGGTTGCCCCTTTTACCTTCTACCCCGTGAGGACACAGCAAGAAGTAAACACTACTCCTTGATTGGAACTCTCAGCCTCCAGAACTGTGATAAATAAACTTAGGTTCTTGATAAATTACCCAGTTGCAGGTATTGTTTTACTATAACTGTACAAAACATACTTAAATATCCTCCAATTCCAATTTTTTAAAACACATACTAATCAAAAATAAATTGACTTGGTTTACAAGATCTAATGGATATCCCTTGAGTAATCTTGGGCAAATTACTCAATATCTTTGTTTTTCCTGAAGTTGTTCTTCTGTAAAATAGGGATATTAATAAGATTTGCTTTAGCAAGACTTTGTGGGGCTCAGGAGAAACTCGATATGTAGAGATACTGCAGAAAGAACAAAGAACTAGTGTTATGGTTTAGATCTAAATTTCTCCCCCGAAGTCTCCTGCATTGAGAGTTTAGATTGGTCCCCAGTGCAGCAGTGCTCAGAGGTAAGGCTTTTGAAAAGTGATTGGTTCACGAGGGCTCTAGCTTCATCAGTGGATTCATACACTGCAAGATTCATAATTTGATGGTATTACTGAGAAGGGGTGGAAAGAGGAAATGGAAGCTTATTGAAGAGCATGGGTCATTGAGGTAAGCCCTTGGATACCATATATTGCCCTTGGCCCCCGTCTTCTCTGGATCTTTCTCTCTGTTTCCTGGCTGCCATGAAGCAAGTAGCTGTCCTCCGCCATACACTCCCACCATGATGCTTCTGCCTCCTCACTAAAGGTCTAAAAACAAGGAGCCAGCTAACTATAACTGAAACCATGAGTCAAACTAAACCTTCCCTCCTTTAAGTGATTACCCTCAGACATTTTGTCACATCAACAGAAAGCTAGCACAGCTGCATAAATGCTAGATTTTTTTAAAAAAACTTTCTAATAGCTAAAGCATTCTGAAAAGGAGTTTGTTTATTAAATAAGATAGCGAGTTCCTTGTCTCATTAGGATTTGAGAGGTTAGCTACTCTGTTATGAAGGAAATGCAAATAGTGAATAGGATAAGTGGGTGAAGTCAGGTTTCCTTGGGCAGGTAACTGTGAGATTCTGAGACCTTTTTTACAGGAGGCTTTTAGGGGATACTCTGAAGAAAGGCACCTACAGGTGCAAGGGTGCAGGATGGACAAAATGCAAAGCTGAAATGCAACAGAGACCTCAGATCTCCAAAGCTGGGGGATCTTACACACTTGACCCAGTTGAGATGAGGTGATTGGA
Organism: Dasyprocta punctata; assembly: GCA_004363535.1. Lineage (NCBI taxonomy): Eukaryota > Metazoa > Chordata > Mammalia > Rodentia > Dasyproctidae > Dasyprocta > Dasyprocta punctata. Next base: position 40,078 of record RJWM01005974.1, on the reverse strand, counting down.
TGTACAGTACGTGATGCTGGGATTGATTCATGGTGCACTGCTAGGCTTAAAGGCAGTAGGATTAAGGATGTGAGCGCTACCTGTCCTAAGTAGCCTGGATAAGATATAAGGGACAGAAAGAGCTGTGATTGGCCTTGTTGGTTTGCTATCGTTTGGCCACCATGAACTGTTTCTCGTCTGCAATGACGCCCTTCTGTGGAGCCAGCCAATTATGGACTGAAACCTGTACACACTGTGAGCTAAATAAACCTTCTCCCTTTAACTGTGGGTGTCAGATGTATTTCTCTCAGCAATGAGAGAAATGTACTAGGACAGAACCCAAATCCGAGGCAACTAGCCTTTCAGAAATGATCTTATTTGCCAAAAGCCAACCAAGTCACTATAGGTACTTAAAATATAATTCCTGAGGTTTCCACCGCCCCTGCTTCCCAAATGAGGAGGCCAATGCTAAGAAATCTCAGGTCATTGTAAAACATGACTTACATTGGACTTGAACTGAGAACACTGACTCCAAAGTCCACCTCTTTTAAAGACATTTTGGAAATGGGTAGTAAAAAGGATCAAGATGTCATATGTATATATACCAATTCTTCACCATAAATGTATCTATTATACATCACAAACATGTGCTAATAATAACTTTAAAAAAAAAAAACACAATTTCAGACCCAGAGGACTATATACAGTATAGCCCTGATGTTACTTCAGTATCCTAGGAGGGCTGAAGGAACAGCAAGAAAAATCACTGCAGTTCACTTGAGCTCGTGAGGTCTAAACTGTCAGATCCACAGGCAAAGAGGATTGCAGAAACTCCAGAGAACAAAAAAATCTATTCTCAAGCTGTCTAGGGAGCTAAAGCAAAACACAACAAAGGTAGCAAGCAACTAGAATTTGTCTTCCATTTATTATCAACATCACTTTGGGGGAGAGGAATTTAAATCTCCCACTTCTTCGTCACAAGAGAGTTACTCTCCTGAGTACTAGAAATGTACTGATCTCCTAAGACCTGGGCTCTCATGTGAGAGCGGTGATACCCAGTCCCATTCATTACTTAGGCTGTCAGCTCTCCCTGGGGATCTACAAAGTTGAAATCCACTGCCTGCCATTTACAAGAAGATCAGAAGAAGGGAGAGAGTAAGGAAGTAACAGCTTTTTTAAGACAGCCCCTAAATTTCCAGAAATTCTCAGGCCAGTTAACATTCAAAATCTGAAAAAGGAGGTATATACTTAACTCTCGTTTCCTACCACCTCAACTTATTATAGTTCTAGTGAAAACACGTTATGTTGGTTCAGTTATATGACTGCGGACATGTCTCTTAATTCCCTGGGTTTTTCACATCTCTAAATGAGAATAACAAAAGCAATGTACGTCCAAGTGCCTACTTCCATGGGCTGGTTTGTAGCAAGCACTCAAGATCAAAACAAAACAAGTATGAGTTCTCTTTTCTTTCCCCGGTTCCCTCTCCCTTTTCCTCACATAATAAAATCTAGGTGCATGGCGGGAAAAAAGAGGAGATAACCCATCAGCTGAGAGCTCTTCTGCTCAATTTAGATGGAAGTCTCAGAATTACCTAAGTGCTGCTCCCTTGAAGTTAGGGGCTCCAGACTGAGTGCTCATGGCTCTCAGCCCATAGCACCACAGCACTGAGCCCTGAGTGCCAGCGCATCATAGCCCTTATTGTTCCAACTTTTAGTATCAAAGTTCTTAGCGTTACAGCCCTTGGTAGCTTCCTGACACCCGCATCAGGTCCACTCTGCGGTTTTCTGGAGCCCTACCAGCAACCTTTGCGGCCTCCTTGGGACGCTCCACCCCCATCTTCAATTCCAGGGCGCTCTGCTGGCACTGACCTCTCTGGGGACAAAGACCGCAGACCTCAGATCTCAGACTTTTACCTCCTCCGTTGCAGTCGGCCTCAGGCCTCCGGTCTCAGCCTCGGGCTTCTGCTTCCCTGGGAGCCTCCAGTCTAGGCCCTGAAGCTCTGTCTCTGCCTTCCAGGGTTCCGGGATTACAGGCGTGGCCCACCATGCCCAGTTTTGGAAACCTTCAGGGTTAACAACCCCTAGTTATCAAGCCCCTCTGACGCAGCCTACTCGGCCCAGGGTACTAGAGACAAAAATCAAACACTCAAGAGTAGAGAATAAAGTCACCAAGAGAGGTCTTTTCTAGGACCCATGCTGCAGCACAGACAGGTAGAACACGGAGGTAGCCCTCTCCGACTGACCCAAGCCGTGTGAGGTAGTCCTTTTATAAAGAAGCCACTACGCATGCACAAGCCTGTCAGCCGGGGAGGGGTCATTTGCCGTTTGTAGCGCGGAGCCTTGTGGGATAAATGGTCCGCACAAGCACAAAGAGGGGGGATGGGGTGGAGCCACCTAGAATAGGTTTTTTCGCAAGCCTATCGCCAACAGGGCCGTTATTTTTGCAGCTGTTGTAGGTGTATAGAGCAGTCTCCTCACAGCGAAAACTGGTTACAAGAAAATGTATGCGTTTCCCCGAGTGCTGTGTATGACCATATTTGTACTATTCATTGAAACCAAACTAAATAGATTTTTTTAGAGTGATTCTCTTATTGATACAGTATTTGCATATCTAAGAAAGCCTCATAGTCCTGGAAACCTAGCTGATATAGCAAATGCAGTTGTTAATGATTCAGTTGAAAAAGGTCTGGGATTGGACTCTGTACTTTACCACACCAGTAGAAAACGACATCCTCACCCCCTCCCCATTTGTGGGAAAGAATAACCATACCTTGGTTTGTCCTAGAAGGACCTTCCATGTTCAGTCTGGCTGAAGCAGAGTTCTACAGTTACTCTAACCATAGGTCCTACTGAGAATTTGCAGAAATTTATGTTCCCATGGCCTTCAAAAGAGGGAAAATCAATTAAAGCACAATTCATTATCACATTCTAAATATGGGCCAAACTGGCCCTCTTGAAACCTATTAGCCTATTAACTACATGTACTAGAAATTTACTATTAAGTAGTCTTCTGGAAAATTAGTCTATAGTGGAAGTTTAATAGACAAGAGTGATCAACCAGGGTCATATTTAGTCCTATATGAAGAAAAGAATCTGTGAATTCTGATATGTGAGAGGGAAAGCAAATTATTAGATATTTGTACAAGGTTTTTGCTACAGGAAAAGAAAATGAGAAGAGATGAAAAAGGAAGAGGATAATGTAGAAGAAAACAAAAGGAAAAGAGAACATGAAGAAGCCACATAGCCGGGTGTGGTGGCGCATGCCTTTAATCCCAGCACTCCAGAGGCTGAGGTAGGCGGAGCGTTGTGCGTTCGAGGCCGGCTTGGGCTACAAGGAGAGCACAAAGCCAACCTGAGCTACATAGTGCGACCTTGCCTCAAGAAAATTGGGGCGGGAGTTTGGCTCAGTGGCTTAAGCGCCTGTCTGGCAGGCGCAAGGTTGTGAGTTTGAGCCCCGGTGCCGCAAAAAAAAAAGCGACATAAACTGAGTTCCTGATATTGTCAAGCGTTGTCCTGCTACCTTGCATATGTAATCTCATCTGTATTACTGAACCCACAGAATCAAAGTAATTTCCCAAAGTCACATAAAATCTCACAGTATCTTAATTTTCCATTTGACTATTCAGGAGCAGAGCTTATTAAAGATAGTTTTGTTTTTGTTTTTGGTTTTGGTTTTGGTTTTGCTTTATAGAACTTGCAATGTCCTTAGTTTGTTGGTATAATGGAGCTGATTCTTAGACATATCAAGTGCCTGACCCCACCCCATGATAAAATCAGTAAAATATGAAAGAATCTTTGCTAGGACTCATTAATGCAAAGGAAAATAATATTCTTAGGTGACCCATAAAAGAAACCTGAGCTATCTGGCCACAAGGGTTGAAGTTCAGGATGTAACCAGGCCACTGATTTCTTATAAGAATAGATAAACTAAAAGGAGTCTGAAACTTAGCTTCCAACTAGAGTTTGTTCATGTAATAAGTATGAATAGAATACCTGCTGTGTTAGATATGTTTAAATTCTGATGTAGATGACACACACTCTCCACTTGGAAGTTACCACCTAGAGGAGGAAAATGACAAAGGAATTACAATGAGTACAACTGCTACAAAGAAAACAATGCAAGATAAGGATCTAGAAAATACAGTTGTAGATGGAGGAGAGTATGAACTACTTGAGATGGATAAACACGACTCTCTGGGCAGAAAGAATAGCAAATATAAATAGAGAATTTCCTTGACACAAACAGAATTAAGAAAGTTGGTTGCCTAGGTATTACAAATAAGAGGGAAAATATTCCAGTGTGAATTTGAGGCCCTGCCTATCTCTCCAAACAGGCTACTCGAGCACTAAATTTATTTCCTCTGGACAAACAATGACAGTATGGCTTCCGGCATTCTTTGCAGGCAAGGAATTTCACTATAGGGTAGTTATGATGCTCACTATATGGGCTAACGGAAAACCAGAAGAACAGCAAAAAAAGATGTAGCTGTGGACTCTGCTTGGGGCCTCATGGAAATCTTCCCAGAGAAGAAGACAGTCTACCTTGGACTTTGTAGGATCAATAGAAGTTTTCTAGGTGAAGGACAGAAAAGGCAATTCAGATAGAGGAAATAGCACATGTGATAGATCACAAATGAGAACTCCAAAGTAAAAATAAAGAATAAAACAAAAGATAGATAATATAAAATAGGGAGACAGATCTTTTCTCAAGTGGGAAGAGAATCAAGAGATGGAGGGAGGAGAGAGGGAAAGGAGGGAAAAGGGATAAAAAAGGAATTAAGATGTGTTATGTACATGTACCAACTCCACATGGAATGCAGACATTATGCACTGCAGACAGGCACTAATTTTAAAAACTTGTATTCTTTAAGCATCAGGGAGCCAATGAAGAACTATATCATATGTACAGTTAGTGTTTAATTCCATGATGATACTGTGAGCTTCTGAAAAGCCAGAGATGTCTTCAGTTTCTTTGGTATGCCTCAAATTGTGTGCACATGGTAAAAAGGAAAGAGCAATAGAAGGAGGGAGAGATGGAGGTAGGCAATGTGACTGATAAAGCACACATGGCTGCAGGCCATCCACCCATCCCCAGTTACCCAAGCCTGGACTCACTGATGAGAGAGATGTTCAGAGTTCATTTGAGTTTTATTTACCCTGTGTCTCTGTTCATTTCACACCATCTGACAGCTGTTTTAGGCCATTTCACTCGCTGTTGGAAGCATGATCAGGCCTGAGATGCAGACCGTAAATAGTGCACATTAGAGCATAAAGCTGGATTCAATACACACTACCTTTCATTAATGTTACGACATTTACTGTGTATTTTAAATTGTTGTTGATTTTTATTAAAAGGGGCACTTCTAACGCAAGCACATGATGCCAGCAAAAAAATAAATAAATAAAAAATAAATAAATAAATAAATAAAGCTTCTCATCCTCACCTGCCAAAGCAAATTTGGTTTAGTTTTCTGTAAGTGATCATGAAAAATCCAGCTACATTTGGTTGGCTCAGATTATGTTTCCCCAGTGATATCCTTTACTCACAACACCTCTGCATGAAGGACTGGAAAGGGAAATGGATTGAATTCTCACCTGGGCCAGAGTGGATGCCAAGGAAACAGAGAGCATTTCTGATACTTTATTTCATTTTTAACCAAAAGACTAATAAATATGTGACTCCAGCTGCAAGTCAGATAATATGTCAAGGACATGAGAGGCTGTCTTTTAGATACTGGAATTTTTATTTCTCCTTCTCTGTCTTAGTTACTTTTCTCTCATTGCTGAGACAAAATACCTAATGCCCAAAATTAGAGAAGGAAAGGTTTATTTCTTACAGTATTAGAGGTTTCAGTCCATACTCAGCTGGCTGCAAGGCAGGGTGGCATGACTAGGGCGCAGCCATTCATGACTGCCCACAAACAGCAAGGTGTAAACCAGCAAGAGAGAGAAGACACACCTTCTTCCCGCCCTTACACTGTATATCGGCTCTGCCTCTGGGCGGGTGCAACACTCACATCATCAGTCCCAGTGCCAAACAAAAAACTAGTCATGAACACTAGACTCAACTGTGTCCATGCCATGATTACATGAGACTTGGTGGGGCCATGGGAATATAAACCATAACATCCACCTTACATCTATGTGAAGGACCCAAATCTGGGATTTCACTATGGAACTTCCTGCTATTACAGAAGTCTCCAAAAGTACAATTTGGCGTATCAAATATTCTCCCCTCCACTTTCTTCCCATCTTTTTGTGGTTCCTTGGAACCGTAAAACATTTCCTTGAAACTTACAGAAAAAAAAAATGTAATATACACTGTTCAGCTTGGTTGCCACTAGCCATGGGTAGCTATTTAAATCTAATTACAAAAAAAAAATTTAATTGAAAATTCAGTCCCTCTGTCTTGGTTACTTTTCGCTCATTGCCAAGACAAAATGCCTGATGCCCAAAATTAGGGAAGGAAAGGTTTATTCTTACAGTTTCTCGGGAGTTTCAGTCTATACTTAAGTTGGCTCCAAGTCAGCATGGTGTGGAGGGGCTGCTGTTCATGGTGGCTGCAAGCCGCAAGGCATGCTGGCAAGAGAGAGGCAGAAGCACAGAAGCGAGCAAGAGGAAGACCCGCCTTCCCTTACACTGTATCTTAGCTCCACCCCTGGGCGTGTGCAACACTCACATTGCCAATCCCAGCGCTAGACAACAAACTGAACACAAGCACTAGACTCAGCCCCATCAAAAGTATGAGGACTTGGGGGTACATAGCATATCACCCAATACACCCTCTGTTCCCACATTTCAAATACTCAATAGCCACATATGTTTACAGTCTACCACATTTTGGACAATGCAAATGTGAAGCATTCTCAATTTTGTAGAAAATTTTATGTGCTCTACATCCCCAGTTCCTTCAAGACCACAGAAATGAGTCCTTGTCTTATTTGTTCAACATGCCCTGTATCTTCTCATTTCTTTCCTCCCATTTTGAAAGCTCATGCTCTTGGTTTTATGTTTCAGATCCCCTGGCCTATTTCTCTGACTCTAGCCATACTTTCAATGCTTGCCTGCACTTGCACATATTTTCCTGTTAAGCAGTACATTCATTCACCATCCACCCATTCATTGATTCATTCCAGACGTTCTGAATATCAAGTCAGTGTGTTCCATTTGTTTGCTAGGTGCTACGGATGCAAAAGCAGTGAAAACTCCATTCTTTATTCTTAAGGGCATCACAGTCAAGCAGAAAGCACTAATTATAACACTTAGTTGTGGAACAAGAATTCACAAATCAAATCATATTATTTCCTGCTTAAATACCTTCAATAGGACACTATTTTCCAATGGAAATGTTAAAAACGCTGCTATTCAATCTATGTACCCAGTTTCAGGGAAGAATCTTTTGTACACTTCATTTATAAGGTGTACAAAAATATCTCTTGATAGATTTCCCTTTCCCTTCAGACTGGTTGTCATTCTTCTAAAACTCCTAGAAGTTAACACTTTTGAGAAATGTATTTGCCAACTGGATCTCAAAGGACATAATTTGGAAGGGAGTGGCAGAAGATTTTTCCCAGTGAGGCTGAAACCTGGGTCACTCCCAAAAGTAGTAGGCCAAAAGGGCATGTGGGACTGTGAAGCTCTGACTGCTTTCCAGATGCAGATAACCTTGACAAGACCATGGTCTGTTGAATCCAGCCTACTCAGCAATCTAAAATATTTTCCACTTAAGGAAGATCAACTACTTCCTGTCTCTTTCCAGTGCACAGAATCAAAGTCTTCAATTGGACACTTCCTCTACCAAACACATAGCTCTTCTCTACAATTAAAAGCTTGGGTATCTCTGAGGCATCACAACATGTATTAACTAAATCATGCTGTGACAAGAATATAGTAAAATCTTCATATCCATGATCTTCCCCTGCCATTTTCCCTGAATACTACGCTAAAGATAAATTTAAAATTTACCAATTGGCCACAATCAGCAGTTGAAGCCTTTCCCTAGGAAACAAATTGTCCCACAGTAACTGTAAGAGCTGAGAGACCTTCCACGGAAACTGGTCAGAAAGCCCAGAGGCCCAAAGCAACCAAAAGTCTAGGGAAATTCCAAGTAATTGAGAATAGCTAGCCACTCCATGTATCTGAGGTGAGAGTTTCTTCCTTGACACACTCAATCCTCCAGGGTACACTATCCACCAGGTTCCTTTGCTGCCATGAAACCTGGACTCAGCGGACAACCTGTTGTCCCCACCAGAGCTGGTCATGACCTTGTTCCAAACAGAATCCAAATGCAACAAGCACAGGAGGGAGTTTGTGTGAACTGACACAAGTTAAAGCCCAAACTCCTTAGGTTGTATCCAAAGGCAGCTCTCAGTGACAGTGCCTCAGTTCCCAGTTACATTCTGCCCAGGGTCTCTGCTCTGTCCCCTCACCCCTTTGCCCTCAGGGATGACTTGCTTTTCCAGAACTCTGAACCTGTGCATGTAAAACCTTTCTTATGAAATTTTCTTTCTCTTTCTTCTCCTGGAGAAACACTTCTCTTTAAAACCAAGTCCAAATGTCATTTCTCTGTGAAGCTCTGCTTAACCCTCTAAGTCAGAATTAATTTTCCTGCCACCTTCCTAACAGTTTTAATAAAATCTAGGTTTGCTTTCTGTCTGTTAAAGTACACATTAGCTATACAGAATAGTGGATTTTGTTTTGGCATATTTGTACATGAATGCAGCATACTTGACAGTTCCTACCTCCATTTCCTTCTTTGCTCTTCCCTACTCCCTCCACTTATCTCCTTCCTTTTCTCTAATATCTTCCTTCTTCTTTATGGTCATCTCCCCCCACCCTCCATTCATGAGGGAAAACAAGTCAAATTTGAATTTCTGAGTCTGGCTTATTTCATTTAACATGATCTTTGCTTCCATCCTTTTTAGAGTTTCTTTTTAACAATCATTGGATTGTGAATCCCTTAAAACTTCAGTAAAGGAAGCAGACCTTCTACAGGAAAATGTTCATAATCACACATAATTTTAAAGCAATCAAGAATTTCCTGAGTTTGTCTGCAGACCAATTACAAATTCCTCTAGTTACTTTTTTTCTATCACTTGTTACCGCTAACATATACATCAAGAACAATCTGGATAAATGGATTGCCCTCAACACAAATATACTTCAAATGCTGCCATGCTGAAAGGTAGTAAAGGATAGTTGGATAACTTTGACCCTAGATGAGAAAAAGTTTCTCCTGAGCCAAGAACCCCAAGAGTATTTCACCTCTAACATCAAAATCTCTTCCCTCCAGACCTGTTTCCCTTGCTCCTATGAGACATTTTTGTGGCCTCCCAGACCACTTAAACATTAACCATGTCAGATGAACAGAATCATTCTATATCCCATGTCATTTACTTACATGTCTGAGAAGTTTTGAAGGCTGAGAGGGCTGTGTAAAAGTACAGAGGCTGGGGATATAACTCAGTGGCACAGTGCCTGCCTGGCAAGCACAAAATCCTAAATTTGATTATTGGTACTCAGAAAAACCCTAAAATTTAGGGCTAGGGGTATAGCTCAGCAGCATAGCACCTGCCTGACAAGTGCAAGGTCATGAGTTCAATTCCCAGTACCAAAAAATAAAATAAAATAAATAAAATAAAAGTACATTGGCATCTGTTGATGGAGACTGGAATGAATTTGGTGATGGCTGCATTACTGTATTCTTTCTGAGCTCAGGTGGTCAACCATCTAATCTGGGTTCAACAGACCAAAGTCCAGGCACTTACTGTGCCCCTGTTCCCCCGTCCAGGAATATGCTCTCCCCATTGAGAAGCAAATCTCATCCTCTTCTGGCTCCAAGCCATTGAGGCCAATTTATAACCTATCAGTGTGTCAGCGTCCCTGAACTATTGTTCTAGAAAGAGGGAAGGGTGTGTGTGGAGGCTGAGAAACTCCCTCCATGTCTCATCTGGACCACCTTTCCACCGGGACTTGGCTTCTCTCCACACACCCAGATGAGCACAAAACTCACACTCAGAGGGAATACGGGATGGGCTTTTCTGTTTCAAATGCTTTGCTGGTTGTGTTTATTGGCCCATTAATTATCTGTCTGTATCTTTTAACAGTCTCAGTCATGGGAAAAAAAAAAGCTGTAGACAATGATTCCAATGTGACTTTTCAGCGTAATGGAAATTACAAAGTTGTCCAGCTCCGGGGAGCATCAGGCAGTGTAACAAGGTCCTAATGTAAAGCACAGAGCAATTAGCAAGGAGATTTACCTTCCTGTCTTAAAAGCATTTTTATTACTTAATCAATCACAAGCAATTTCTAAACAAGGCTGAGATTTTACAGGGAACCATAAATCTCTCCCATTTGCTTCCAGGCGAAAGAGCAGGAAAAATAGACATGACATTCCAGAAGAGACATTTTATCGGTTGAAACAAAAACTGAACCCACAGCACTTGGGAAACAAAACGTTGGGCAGGAGGTAGCCTCATAGTCACAGAGAATCCAAGGAAAGAAGGAGTTAGTTGAGGCAGGTGTTTGGTACTGATAACAGGTTCTTTTCCCACACATAGGGAAGAAGGAGAAGCAAGGAACACAATGTGAAAGAAGCCCCCCAGAGATAGCCAGGCAGATTTTTGGCAGAGGGCCTCCAAGGCTGTACCCTTCTCTGGGCCTCAGTTTCCTTGTCTGTAAACAGAGAGATTTGGACTGGTTTACATGCCAGTGATTCTTAGCCATAATAGCACATTAGCATCACCAGGAGAGAGTTCTAAAAACACCACTGCCAGGCTCCTTCCCAGACCAATTAAATCAGATGATCCGCGGCCGAGATGAAAGCTCTTTAATCTCATCTAGTTCCAGCTTGAACACCCAAGCAAAAAGTCTTATTTTGAAAATGAAATATTTAAAGTCCTTGCAGCAGTGAGCTCAACAATAAATGATAGACACATGCAGCATGCATTCACACACTCATTCATTTTTTTCATTCCTTCATTCCCCGAGCTTTCTTGAACTCTTCTATGTACACAAGTCCATGGGCATGTGTCTTATGATTTCATGATGCTTCTGTGAGAAGTGTCCCATTAGTTCTAATCTAGACTAGAGAAGTGATTCTTGGAGGACTTGGTTAACAGGTGTGGAGTTGAAAGCTGCTGTTCACAGACTAACTGTCAGCACCTATCTTGGTTTATTTTTTGGCTCCCAAAGCGTCTTTGAAGAGTAGTGCAGAATAGTAATTTTCCTCTGCCAAGATCATACTGGACACATCTGGGCAGAAAGACATACAGGGCCTAGATCTGGTGTCCAACAAGGTGTACGATCAGCACACACAGGAGAGGCCAATTAACCCCAAAAGCAAGAGAAAAAACCGAACGATGTGATGATACAGATGACTCAAACATTTGTTTTGGACCCATGGCAAATTCATTCCTAAAATTACCACTTAAAACAGACACAGCTGAGTTCAGGAGGTGTTCTGAAGTGAAATCTTACTAGGCCTGCCTGCTTGCCTCATGACTCAAGGTAGACTTCTCTTCCTCAGTTAGATAAAGACTGCCATTTGTCTCCTAAATTTTGACTTGGCATGTTCTGGTTTGATGTCCTTTTTCCCCCTAATTATTCCCCAAGACTCAGGATTGAGAGGAAAAAATATTTTCTTCTCTTGGTCATAGGGTATTAAAATCAAGTTCAAATGTTTCCATCTATGCTAGGGTCTCTTTTTTTTTTCTTAGCTCTCCAGCTTTTATGTACCTCTCCTGCAATATATATCTCATCTTGACTTTTAATTGTACCATGGCATCTTTTCTCTGGACCACTGTCTCCGGCAGTAGAAAGAGCAATTTTTACAACTAACATGGATCAAATCCCAGCTCCAGTTATTACTTGGCTGTACTGCTTCAAGAAATTTAATTAACCTTTCTGAGTTCCAGTTTCCAACTTTACAAAGTGAAGATAACAAGACCTACTTCACAGTGTTCATGTAAGAATGAAATGAAGCAGCACACAAGTCTCTAAATTTACCAGTGTCCAGCCTAAATTTAAGTGCTCAGAAACCAAAAAGCACCTGTACAATGGTCCACACGTGGAAATCCCATCAGGGTGCTCTGATCAACAGAATGAGGGTGAGGAGCCAGATTTCCTTTGGGCAGCATGAGAAGAGCAGAAGACACCATAGTCCAGCATCAAGAGTGTGAAGGGGGAAGACTTCTCTGCTGGGAGGACTCGGGTATGGGAAGAAGGCCTGTGCCATTGCAGTTGGATAAGTAGGCACATTAAAAATGTGCTGATATGACAACCTTCTTTATATATTTCCCACATCTCACAGCATTTCACACTGCTTCCTCTTTCATCATTGTTCAAAATAGTCGTGTTCACACTGCACCTTCTACTTAAGCAACTGCCAGTCTGCAGAGCTCTTCTGCTTAGTGTAGCTATAACCATCCTGCTTGCCTTCCTGTCCAGCACTACCCAAGTGAGAGGAACTGAGAAACAAAAAAGAGAGCACAATCCTTTTACCAAGCACTTTCTCACCAGCACAGAGGATGTTTGACAAACTATGGATTCAAGCCCAGGCCTTTCTTACTTGAAGCCAAAGGTGGGCAAACTTTCTCTAAAGAACCAGAGAATAAGTATTTTCAGTTTTGTGAGCCACTTGATTACTGCCACAGCTACCCAACTTCATGTTTCAGTGCAAAAGCAGCTAGAGTTGTTGCATAAATAAAAGAGCATGACTGTGCTCTTATGCTAATAAAATAATATTTCTATAAATAAATTCTAATAAAAACTTATTTATAGAAATAAGCCACAGGCAATAGTTTTCTAACTCTTGGTCTACAGTCTTAGTTCGTAGCCACTATGCTTTAGAAATTGAACTTATTTCCTTTAATTCAAAGCATGGTCCCTATGACTTATTAATATAGCTAACATCTTAAATATATCTATATCACTTGGTTTAGTAATTTCATTTCTAGGAATATACCTAAGTAATGATCAATGGTTACTAAGAATTTTATATCCAGCATCTATTTGATGCTCACAGTCACCCCCTGAAAAGAACCCTATTTTTGTTTCCATATTGCATGTGAGAAAACCAAGGACCAAAGATGTTAACTAATGCCCCCTCCCTACATCAGACACACAATAAGTGGTAAAGCTTGGTTATGAACTATAGCAGTGAGTTCTAACTCTCAAGTGAAAAAGTATATAAAAAAAATCAGACAAATGTGCACAAAAATCTATTTTTTGTAATAAAATACACAACAAAATCAAGAGAAATAATCTAAAGATGAGAAATGGACAAGGGTAAAAAATCATGGCATAGTAGAATATAAGGCAGTGTGTTTCAAATGATAGGAGCAAATGTCTGTTTGCAAAAAGTATTGCAGCAAATCCTCTCTTCCTCACATACATGCCCCTCTGTGAGGCACTGTAATGCTCCTCCCATCCAAAATTAGGGCCCATTTCCTGTCAGTTGACAGTAGGATGGCCTGTGACTCACTTGATCACAAATGAGGAGGAAGTGGCATTATGTGATGTATAAGGGTAGGTCTTAAAAGGCTTTACAGATTTCACTTTTGCTTTGCTTTGCTTTGCTTTTCATCCTTTTTCTTCCTTGGTGCAGAAATTGAATTCTGGGTAATGTGCTTCCTAAGCCCTGAGCTATACCCTAGCCCCATAGTTTGCACTTCTGAAATGTTGCCCTGAGCCCACCATATAAAGAAGTCCCATCTAGCTTCCTGGAGGACAAGGGGATACACAGAACAGAACTAAAGCCCTCTAACTGCACAGTGGTCCCAAGTCAATTGGTTAGTCAGGTAAAACACAAGACATCCTGTTGAATTTGCTTCCCATACAAATAATGAGTAATTTGTAGTATAAATATGACCTAAATATTGCCTGAATATCCTTATACCAAAAAAAAAAAACTTATCTGAAATAAAAGTCTAACTATGCATCTTGTATTTTTGTTTGCTTAATCTGACAACTCTATAGCCCAAAAGTTGTCTAACTAATCCAAGTTCCAGTTGCTCATCTAAAACACTGTGAGACATAATAAATTGCTATTTAGGTCACAAGATTTGGGCTGTTTTGTTACACAAAGGCAGATAATTGGGACACCAATCTATTTGTCAATGCAAAAAATGTTTACTACAGGATGGGTGATGGTATAGGCAGAGAGGAAAGAGAGTGTGCAGACAGAGAAAATATTGTAAGTAGGAATAAGTGTTATCTTGAGGACCCTTAGAAAACAGAAATGGGGCACTCTGACAATTGAAGTTAATAAATGGGGACTAAGGGAGCATAAAATTAAAGCTGATTGGCTCCAAGTTGCACAAGATTTTGAATGCTAAGCTTTATTTTTGGACTTCTCTTGTGGGGGAGAATTTTCAAAGAAAATTGAGCAATATGATAAAAATGATAAGCATATATAATCTCTATACTCAGTAAAGTGTTTATTCATAATAGTTTATTTTCAGTGTGTGTATTGCTGTGAGTAAGTGTTGTACTGGTCAACTTTCCCATGGGTAGGACGAAACACCTGACACACACCATTTAAAAGAAGAGAAATTTATTTTGGTTCACCGTTTAAAAGGATTCAGTCCGTAGTCTACTGACTTACAGCAGAAATTGCACAGTAGAAGGCCATAGTAGAGAAAAAAAAACTGCTCACCTCATAGCAGCCAGAAAGCAGAGAGAGAAGAGACAAGAACTTACCAAAGTCTTAATAGGTTCAATATTGCTGAAAGGTCTAAACCCAAGGTTTCTTCTGAGACTCAAGGCAAACTCAGCTGCAAAAAGTCAAAAGGAAAGTTAAATACTTTCCATATACAATGGCACATAGTAAATATTCTCATTCAAAAAGAATAGGAGGATAAAAGAGAACTGATCAAAGCAAGACTGAACCCCAGTAGGGCAAACATTAAGTCTTGTGGCTCCATATCCAGCACCTGGGACACATGGTAGTAAAAAAAATAAATTCTAAATGACATGTGTGACCCTATATTGTGGCCTTGACGGTCGCAGCCCACACTCTCTCTATTTTGGGCTGACTTTACTCAAGGACTATAGATTTCCTCAGCAGATATTTCATGATATTGACATCTCCAAGTTCATTCCCACAGTTTTCCATGCTTCCTTCTCAGAGCCTCATCGCCTGCCCCCTCAGACGTTTCTTTGAAATCTGGGTGGAAGCCTCCTTGTGTCCACAACTCTTGCATTCTGCATGCCAGTAAAAGCAGCATCATACGGACATTTTAGAACTAAACTATAACAAATATTAAATATCAAGCGAGTAGATACAAACTTTCTAAATTTTTTTTATCGCAAAATCTCATCTTTGAGGTAATTTTGTTAGTCATTCCTTAGTTAAAACTCAGCTGAGGACCTAAGAGTATGTTAATACTTTTAAGAAAATACCATTTGCTTATGCTCTACTACTAAATTTTAGATATAGTTGTAAAAGAAAATACAGAGCATAATCCCATTTAGATATAAACTTACACACATGCACACATATACACCTGATAACTGATAGTTTTTAATAGTCACGACGAACATAAGTGGTGCCTTTGCTATTACTGCTGTTGTTGTTGTTGCTGTTTTCTTCTTCGTTTTCTTTTCTTCTTCTTCTATTTCTTTGCAGCTTCTCATGGAACTCCTGTGATGTATAAATTTCTCTTTTATAACAAATAATGTGTGTCTGTGTGGTTCTGTGGGTGTGTGCTGTGGCCTCTCCCTAGCCTTGCACCAGCTACTGAATGTTTGGTCTTTCCCTAGAATGGTGTAGAAAAGAGAACATGGTGAGTGATCAAAAAGTAAGTAAAGGATATAGTCTGGTCTTTCCCCCAGGGGAGAGTGAAATAACACAAGAATGAGACAAAATTTAAATGCTATTATACTGATTATGGGTGTAGGACAAAGAGAAATGGTGTCAGAGATGAGTCTGGGTCTATAGGCTTCTTGCTACACTATAGGGTAGTTTGAGTTATAGAGGTTCTTAAATTCCTTTGGGTAGTAGCATGATTTGGGCATGTCCCCCCCAAAAATTCATGTGTTAGAAACATAACCTTAAATGCATATATTGATGCTATTCGGAAGTGAAGACTTTGGTAGGTATTTAGATTACATGAGGTCATGTGAATGGAGATCTTCTGATGGCCTTAGTAGCTTTAAAATGGGAGGAGAGACACAAGCTAGCATGCTTTCTCTGTCTCTCCATATGATGCCCTGAATCAAATCATGATGAAGTGAGAAGGCTTTCACCAGATGTCAAGCAGATGCCAGTACTATGCTCTTGGTTTTCAAAACCATGAACTAAATAAACCTTTCTTCTTTATTGACTATCTTCTAGTCTGTGACATTTAGTTGGCAACAGAAAGCCTACTAAGAGGGACATATTTCATGATTACTTAGAAAACTCTTAAAAATACAAACAAAAATTAATAGATTTAAAAATATATGTGTCAAGCATATATTGTTCCTTCACAATTAAAACTTTATGGAACTAGAAAGAATCCCAGGCATCTGCATTTTATAAAACCCTCCAGTTGGGAACTCTGGTATAGTGTTTCTTGTGGTTTCCCTTCCACTGCCATAGTAAATAATAGGAAGGGTCAAAGAAAGCTTCATAGACGAGATGGGCCCTGGCTGAGACCAGGAGATACGGGATTAGTGGAGTTACCTCTGGTCTTTAAGGTAGGCTGGCATCTCACTGGTCCGGCACAGTATGCAGACACTTTCCCTGCCATGCTATCCATAGCCACCTGTCCTTACTCATCCTGGAACACATTCCAGAGCAACCCAGCCAGCACACGTATACTCTTTAATCTGCCCAGTCCCCAGCTACACCCTTATTCTGTCTTTCGGGTTTCACTTTGCTTCTCCATTCTCTAATTTATCTCAGGACATCCTCCCCACTGAGTTCTCAAGTTCTTCTCTATACAACCCATAAAATGAAACCCCACCTAGGCAGGCTTATGAAGACCTTCCCCAAGATGTTCTAATCAACAGTTGTATTAGTCACTTTTCTGTTGCTGGAAAAAAAGTACCTAACACTTGTAATTTAAAGTAGAAGAGGTTTATTTTGACTCATGGCTTCAGAGATTTCAATCCATGGTCATCTGCTCCCATTAATGTTTCTCTGAGTTAGAAGATCTCACATCATGGTGGCCATGAAGCAGAAAGCAGAGGAAGAGTACCAGCAAGGAATGTGCTAGGGACCAGATATAGTTCTCAAATGCCTCCCTCCTCCACTTCCTCCAGCGAGGTCCTCCTCCTAATAGCCCATCCAGCCATGAACTCATCAATAGGTTAAGCCATTGAGGAAACTAGAGCCCTCACAATCCAATCACCTCTCCAGGAGCTTCTTAATCCAGTCAAGTTGCCAATCAAGATTAACTAGCACACCCAAACCCTAGGTTCCTACTCAAAATCAAAAATAAAAAAGAGGAGGAGCATTTATCATCTTCTACTACAGCTGCGTTATTTCATGATTTTAAGTAATCCACTGAAGGTGACTGCTCTGGTTCCTGATACCCCATCACCATCACGACTACCATGAGAGCAATACCTCCTCAGGGTGGCAGCCACATGGAAATGAGATACAGAGCCACAGCCTATGAGGCAGGTTCCTCATTGCAGCAGTGTGAGGGGAGTGCCATGAGGATTGCTGTCTCCTAGAAAGTGCAGAGGTAAGAGCAAGGAGAACAGGAAGTCAGATGATGATGTGGGCAGTGTGGGCTGGGGCTGGAGCCTCAGAAAGGAACTCACAGTCATTCTAAGATGGTCTGAGGAGTGAGACAGAGAATTCCAATTTCTTATAGAGTCCCATGAATGTTTCAGGGTTATGTGGAGGATGGGCAAGACAAGAGGAAAAAGGTTCCTGGATGTGGGAGTGACTCTGAAGAGGTTGGCTTTAGGGACCAACCACAGGCCAACTTGAGCAAGTCCTGTCTCACTTTCCTTAATGGAGGCCCCATTCAGAACCTGCATCTTTAATCTCTAGCACAGGTCATGAGGCCAATTCTGTCCTAGAATTAACCCAACAAAAGATGAGAATTCATTGTTTTAGGCTTATGGTAGCAGAAGTTCGCCTACAGCCCATGCTGTCTTATCTCTAACTGGAGGGTCCCTACTATACCACGCTGACTCCAGAAAACTACTCTGCCCAAGTTCCTGAACCCTTTTCTAGCTACAAGGACCTAATATGTGCAATGGAGCTAGAAATCAAATGTCAGTAGTCAGAGCTATCTGTAAAATTTTGGCATAATAAGAAATATACAGGGCTGGCGATGTGGCCCAGTGGCAGAGTGCTTGCCTAGCATGCACAAGGCTCCAGACTCCATCCCTAGCACTGAAGGAAAAGGGGAGGAGAGAAGAGGAGAGGAAAGAAGAGGAGAGGAGAGGAAACAGTCATATTCATCTCTGTTCCCACTTCTGATAGAGCTCCTAAAATTCTGATAGAGGCACTAGGAGTATCTTTGGTTCTGATGTTTGGCCTATGACTCTGGTTCTTGACACAGAGCTCCTAAGACCTTTGAGATGTCCTGAATAATAGAAGTATCTAACACAGCAGCCTAAATCCCTTGCAATTTTTCATAATAGAAGTACCATTTGTTCTAAGAAGGTCACTCTTGGTGGGCTCCTGGGTAATTTCAGGAATGCAACTGGTTTTCATGGGCATTCGCCATATGATTAGAGAGTTGGAACATTCCATTCTGCTCCTAACTTCATGGAAGAGCACAGAGGTTGAAAGTTGGGTTGATCATCAATGGCCAGTGATGTCTTCATTCATGGCTAGGTAGTGAGGCCTCTATAAACCCCAAAAGAACAAGATTCTGACAACTTCCAGATGGCTGAACATGAGGATGTTCCTGGAGGATGGCACCTCCAGAGAGGGTACAGAAGCTATGTGTCCCTTCCCACAAACCTTTCCCTATGCATCCTCCATAGCAGAGAGAGCAGTCTGGGGTTTTGTTTTGCTTGGTTTTCAGACTGTCATAGAGAGCAAAATATATGGGATGGTCTGTCTCAAAACTAAAAGCAAAATTAGGTGCCTACTTTCAAAGCCAACCTGATTCCCTCTTCATTGTTCATCTTCCCACCAAGAAGAGGAAGCTCCTAACATCCCAATACAACATTGCCCAAAGCTAGGTTTTCCTGCAGTGAGCCTTGGCAGATGGGAAATGCAGTGGGGATCCACCACCCCAACATCTGCCCTAGATACAAAGCCAAAACCATCATTAACATTAGTGACACAACACCAGTGCTTTAGAAAATCATCTTTCTTACGGGACACACATGGTGTCAGCTTTCAATTACCCACACAGGAGAAGAGAAGAAAAATGGTATGGGGCCTGACAGGAGAGCAAATTCAAGGTAACAAATAAAAACCAGTCTGCAAATAACAGGCTAAGAGGATCATATGTATTTAGATAATTGAACTGTGACCATAGGCAAGCCATTTATCCAACAAACTTTGTGTGTATAAACCAGGGCTCCAATTTATTAATTTACATCCAGAAATGAATGCACTGTCATGTAGCCAAGACATTCACATCTGTCTGACGGAACACGTATTTGCTCCAGCAGTGGCAGCTGCTGGGGAAGTCAAATTATCAAAAGGTTGCTTGGTGAGCATGGAATCAGTCCGAGGAGTTTGTTCTGTAATTTAAATTTAGCAAAAACTGCATTGGCCTTAATATGTCAGCCATCATGTTGGGCAGTGAGGACACAAAGATGGGGTGTCTGACTCTGAAGGGTTTGCAGCCAAACAAAGAAGCATGAGTAGGCAATCATTTGATGTGATCAACACCATATCAGAAATATTAGACGAGGGACTGGAGTATACATCCATGGTAGAGTGCGTAATAGAATGTATAAGCCCTGAGTTCAATTCCCAACATCTACAGGGCTGAAGAGGGAGGAGAGGAGAGCGGGAGAGGGAGAAGGGAGGAGGGATTCAGAGGAGAGAGAGAGAGGACAAAGAAGAAGTATGGGGAAGAAGAAAGAAGGAAGATTGATAGAGGTAGAGGCCCTGAAACCCTGGAAAACTGCCATCTCTATGATGTCTTAAAGGATTAACAAATGAGACTGGGGGGAGGAATATATGATAGAATAGATTTCAGGCAAATGAAAGAGTGTGTGCAAAAATGCAGGGAGGGGAAGGGTGTGAAGGGTCAATATCAGGACCAGAGTATGAAATGCTGATGATCATGGCTATGCCAGGTCATGGTAGTGCTTGGGTATTAAGGCAATTGGGTGCTGTTTCAAAGTTGATGGTGTCAACTACATTGCATAATATTTACTTAGCCCACATTTTAAGGGCTGTCTTGGTTACTTTTTACTCGTTGCTGAGACAAAACACCTGACACACACAAAATTAGGGAAGAAAAGGTTTATTTAGCTTACAGTTTTTGGAGGTTTCAGTCCACAATCAGCTGGCTCCAAGGCAGGGTGGCATGGCACAGGGACAACACTTCAAGGCAGCAGCCGAACAAAAAGCAGCCAGAGTAAAAGGAGCAACAGCAAGCCTCTTCTCCTCCTTTATATAGTACACAGGACACCCCCCCCCCAGGGTGGGTGTAGCATTCACAAACATCCTTGCCTTCCTTTGCACAGGATGAGGATGTATACAAAGTAAGAACCCTGGCTCCCTGCTGAGTCTCTCAGCTAAACTTTTGGCCTTCTCAAATTGACACAATGGCCAGGTAACTGCTTATGCTCCACACCCCAGGATGTAGAGCTGCTGCCTTACTTAATTAAGCTGCTAGACTTCTCAAGTTGACACAATGTATAAACCCTAACAAGGGCTATGAATGCTTTTAGTCTCTAAACACTTTGCTCTTACCCAGAATCACAGACAGGATGTAAGCATTTGTATTACTAAAAGGATGCAAAGCAGATTCCAGGATGCAAAGAGAATATAACCGTAGAAATGATGGGAGCATACTTTCAAACCCATTTTGCAAATAGAAAAACTGATGATACAGAGAAAATGACATTAGTGAGCAGTGATGGAGCTGGGGCAGGGCTGGAATACTAGTTAGGGTTCTCCAGAGAAGTAGAACTAATAGGATAGGAGAAAAAGAACAGATACATGCCTTGCCAGCACCCCATATGATAGAGAGACACAGACAGAAGAGAGTGACAGAGAACAGGTTTATATTAAAGAAGTAACTCACAGAATATGAGGGCAAACAGATCCAAATTCTATCGGGCAAGCTGGCAGTCTAAGAGTTGATTCTGAAATTCAGGTAAGAGTCAATGTTGAAGTCTTTGGTTTCAATTCTACTAAACAGCAAGCTGAAAACTCAGATGTGTTTTCTATGTCCCAGCCTTCATAACTTCTTAAACTTACAGATACCTAGTTTTGCTCTTTAGGTCTTCAACTGACTGGATGAGGCCCACCCACATCTTGAAGTGCAATCCACATTTCTTAAATTCTGCTAACTTAAATGCTAACTATATCTTTAGAATGCTTTCACACCAACATCCAGTCTGGTGCTTGAACAAATGACTGGGCACTATTAGCCAAAATGGTACTACATTAACCCTTCTGCCATGCCACTGCCCTCTTTTCTAATTGGCAGAAGAATTTGGAAACTGGGAAATAGTTATCATGGAAGCTCCAGTTTCTATGGCCCCCTTCATCCCTGAATTAAGGGTGTTAGAGCCACTTCCTGGAAGACAGCGCCTTCCCCCCAGGAGGAGGGAACTGGGAAGAGAGGCCCCAGTCTTACATACACACCCACCACCAAGCAGGGCCAGGTCTCTTTAAAGGAAAGCTCCATTGTATTTCCACCTTGTTGGGACTGGGTCTCCTGGGCTGATACAATGACAGTCACTAGTTTCTGCCATTTCAATGCTTAATAAGAACAAATGTGCTGAAGCACAGTTCACTGATTTAACAGCACTGAGGATTTTGATAAATGGCTCCTTTACATTTTCATTTCATAGGCGTTAACATCACACAGTAAAAGTTAGGAGCGTGCACTGCTTCATGACAAAAACTTGCCAGCCAAGGAAATGCTTCCCTGTGGGTAACGGGGCAAGCAAGGGACTCAACAAAATTCTCTACTATAGCCCTGCTTGATGCCCAACCTGCATTCCAAGCCTTATCTCTTCCAGGGGGAAAGGTGAGAGGCTACTGTCTCCAGTTTTAGAACAAAAAGAAAGCAAATCTTTTATATTAGATTGATCTACATCAGGGACTATGGTTCCAAGTAAATCTCATTCTTCTTTTTGGATGGAAAAAAAGAAAAATTCATAGCAGTAAATGTTACATAGACATTGAACTAGCACATTATTTCAAGGGATGTTCAAACCAGAAGGGACATTAAACCCCACTCATAATTCTATGAATTCTCTAAAGATCAAGGATGGGAAACAATTGTGCCAAGGTCACCAAGTCTTGCTCCAAAACCAAAGCCTGCAGATTCCATTTCATCTTCCTAGAATTCCTTTCTAAGCATCCCCCACCTTGGTCCATATTTTTAACCCAAAGCATTTTAAAGACACAGTGTCAGCCATAGTGTTTAACTGTATACAGTTTAGCTTGTTTAAGCAGAAAAAAAAAAGAAATCATTAGAAGACATTTGCTAACACACAAGGGAGATGAAAAAATAGTCTAGAAGCTGTGTCCTGAAGCAAAACTCAAAATATAAAGCACAGGTTTGGAAACAGCCACCAAGCTGCTATAGGTTGAAGACACCTGACCTGAAATGTTCAGGACCAGAAAGAAATATTTTAGATTTCCTAGTTTTTCAGATTTTGGAATATTCGCATAAGCTTTACCAGTGAAGCATTCCTAATCTGAAAATCCAAAATTGACATTGCTCTGAAATCAGATTTCATATTTCAGTTTTTGGGATCACGTATGCTCACCTTCCATTGAGCACTGAATCCAATGCAATGGTAAGAACTTGACTTTAACTCCACTGAATCTCAGGTGCTGATCACCCAGCTCACCTTTGAGTCAGAAACTTGACCTTGAGCCTCCAGAAAATCATACTTTCAGTATCTGAAATTGAAACATCACAGCAACCTCTAAAAGCTGGACCTTTCTTCAGCCCTGAAATCACATGGGCTACATCCTAACTGCAAGGGAGGCTGGGAAAATCCACTCTGAATTCTACTCTCAAAATCTGGGATCTTGTAAGTCCATTCAATAAGTCAGAGATTAGCTTCAGCTCTAAGTGAGAAGTAGTGCTAGTCCTCAGTGCCCTGTCTCCTATGCGATGCCATGTCTTTACAATTGTGAGGTAATTATGGGGGTTCAGAATGAGATTTGCACAATTAGTGAACTTGAAGCACTGAAATGCTTTGGGGACCACTTCTGAATATTTTCCCATTTTTTCCTGGAAGTAACCTAATCTCCAAGAGTCACATAATATCACTCTCAAGTCTAACCTACCTCTTATACTCAGCTTTGTTACCTTATCTGAGGACCTTGCCTTTGTCTTTCTACTATAGAAGAAAGTCCACACCCATGAAACCGAGTTCTCAACATGTAGAGAACAAATAACACAGTGTTTTCTAATTAATAGTCTACATTTCAAAAGTCCAGGAATCACTAATGAAACACCTGTTTTGTCTTTCTTCTTAAGAGATCCAGAAATAACTTTATGGTTTCCTTAGTTCATTCCAGATAATACCTTGACAGATGCCAAAGTAGCCAAGTGAACCTCCAAAGCAATATAGAGCCCTTGACCTGGGGTAAAAGTTTAAATGGAACCCAACTCTTCTTACAGAATGTCTTGAAAACTCCTTATATAGCATGCTGTCTGCTCAAGCACCACATTTGACTTTATTCACTTCATCTTCCATATTCTTGGGCCTTTTATGCTGTGGTAGTAAAAATTGAATTGCGTCCTCCAAAAGTTCATTGTTGAAATCCTAACCCCTAGGATATTGGAATGTGACAAATAAGGTCATTACATATATAATTAGTTACTTTAAGAGAAAGACTTGAGGGTACATTATTATCCAATGTGACCGATGTTCTTAAAAAGGGGGATGTTGCCGGGCGTGGTGGCGCACACCTTTAATCCCAGCACTCGGGAGGCTGAGGTAGGTGGAGCGTTGTGAGTTCGAGGCCCGCTTGGGCTACAACGCGAGCGCAAGGCTGGCCTGAACTACATAGTGCCACCCTGTCTCAAAAAACCAGGGTCGGGAGGTTGGCTCAGTGGCTTAAGCGCCTGCCCTGGCAGGCGTGAGGCTGTGAGTTCGATTCCTGGTGCCACAAAAAAAAAAAAGAAAGAAAGAAAAAAAAAGGGGGATGTTTGGAAACAGAGCCACACAGGGAAAATCCTACTGAGGATAAAGACAGAGATCAGGGCAATGCTTCCACAAAACAAGGGATGGCAAAGCTTGCCAGAAAACCAGAAGCCTAGAGAGGTTCTCTCTCATAACTGGATGGAAGCCGCCCTGCTAACACCTGATCTCAGACTCATAGTTTTCCAGAAATAAAACAGTAAAAAAAAACCCAGAGTTTGTGGTTCTTTGTTGTGGCAGCCTTAGCGTATTTATACAGAAGGCTACAGCTTGGAGAAGTAAATCCCATGGTTATGTAGGCAAGTAACCTTGGAAAAGGAATCTTAAGGGAATTTATTTATTTCCCTTAAAGCCATATAGACTTTCAGTGTACCTGACATGTCTGCAGGAATAAATCAAGACATCCAGTTGACCTCCACACCTCTCCCACGTCTAGTATCATCTTTCACAACTCTTCTCCAGCACCACCGAACTCTTCTTGCATCTCCCAGTGTGCAAGGCCTGCCCCTCTGTGTGCTACAGCCTCCTCTGGAACATTCTTTCCTGTTCAATAATCCACCTTCTGCCAGAAAAACACTTACTCTCCCTTAAAACACAGCTCAGATGTTGTCTTCTCTAAAACACCCCCTACCCTTGGTCAAAGCAAATTCTCCCCTGCTGTACATTCTCATCACTGGTGATTTATATCACTACTATCTCACCTTCCACCTGCTGTGAAACTTGTCAATTTGCTCATCTGTCTCCCCCATCAGACTAGAAGTTCCTGCAAGACAGAAACCACACTGAAGTCATCTTCAGTATTTCTGAGGCACATGGATCATACAAAAATGAAATAGGCCCCTCTGTTACCTACTTTCACCCAGCAAATAGAACCTGATGCCTAATCTGGATTTCCTTGGTTAAACACTATGTTTCCTTTATAGATTTTCCCCATACTATCCACCAACATGAACTGTCGTGATATTACACATTTTTCAGAATGAATACATTTCCTTATTTCAAAACCACGTTACTAACTTGCCTTCCAAATGGCCTTTTTAAAAGTATTTCTTGTGATCCAAGAAGAGGAGCATCTTTACACACCATCTTTCCTACCTGAAAATTATGACCTACTCTTCCTTAGTGATTAAAAGGCAAATCTTAGAAGAGGTCTTGAATTTTACTCAAGTGCAAAAGAAATCTGTGAGGTTCCTGGCTAGTGGACATACTCCCCCTACTTTCCGCAAATGCTGTTCTTATCAACAACAAAGTCTTGTTCTGGCTTTTTGACTGTGATCTTTTTCTCTACAATTGCTGGGTTATGCCATGATAAATGTCTAGCAAGACTATGGTGAACAAATGACCAAAGCTAAATAAAGGAATGCATTTGAAAACACAAAACTATATACTTAATAATGTAACTAATGGATGTTACTTTTTCTTCTCTTCAAAATTGTTGCATTTCTTTAATTACCCATATTTTACTTTTTCCCAAGCTTCCCTATTTTCCCACATTTTCCTTTTTCTTTCCCATTCCATTTAATGAACGGTAAGTATTGTCACAGTCCTTGAGATCACCCAAGTGAAGGAACTCAGTGATGCTGATACAAGCAAGTGCAAATTCAACCTGAGAAGCTATCAAACCCAGTGACATTTTAGAGAAATCTGAATAAGGTAATTGTTGCAAGAAAGCAAATTTGCCCAGGGGAACAAAAATAATGGAGAAAAAATAATGATTGAACATTTCAAATGGAAAAATGATTCACCCTGAGCTACTGTGCAAGCAAGGACCTCAGGACCCCACTAGCCTGTGTGCAGGGGTTTTTCCCCTGAACCAGTCATATTCATCAGGCTGACTGTCTTCACTCTGTTGTCCCACACACCGTACCTATTTGAAAGAGTCAAGGCCACAATGAAGCCATCCTAACCCCACTGAGAGAGGCTGAAGTGTGATTTTCATCTACATGGATCTTTCTTCCTTTGTTAATTTACTGAACTTCCTTGACTTCTTTTCTCAAAAAATGAAACCATTTTTTGTAGTCCTTGCTCCTATATAGCAGACATTCTGCTAAGCACTGTAAATATCAGGATAAAATGCGAACATCCATCAGTATCTATAGGACCCCTGCAGATACCAAAATCCTCAGATGCTCAAGGCCCTTAATAAAATGCTGTAGTATCTGCATGTTACCTATATACATCTTTCCATTTACTTTCAAATCACCCCTTGATTACTTATAATGCCTAATACAATGTAACTGCTATGTAAATAGTTGTAATAAAATATTGCTCAGGAAATGACCAAAAAACACAGATCTATACTTGTTCAATACAAATGCAATTTTTTCCCAAATATTTTCAAGGTTCTGTTCGTTGAATCTGAAGATACAGAATCCACAGACCCACAGATAAGGAGAGCCAAGAATACATACAAACACGCATATATAAGCACACAATCACACAAGAACACATGCACATAAAACACACAAACACATAATCATATACACAAATACACATATGTGGGTGTGCATGCACCTACTAATACTCACAAACACACACATACTCTTCTTCTGAGGAGCTTGCATTAAGTAGGACTGCTAGAATTTATCAAAATAATTGCTAAGATGGAATTATGTCCAAAGCAGAGTACAAATGTGATTGAGTAGCAGGATTAGTTGACTTGGAAAATACAGGAAGAGATTTGCAGAGTTGCTGAGTTGGAAGTTAAACAGTAGGAGGGAAGGCAGATAAGGGAGCAGAGAGCAACTTGGGGAAAAGGAAGCACATAGATGAGAGCTAAAAAGGCCAGGAGCCTGGCTCTTTGAGGGAACTCCTATAGTTTGGGGCTTCTGGGGAAAAAAGTCATTTAGTTCCTAGCTTCTTTTTTCCTTGGAATGTGACAAAAGACTTGAATGTAGCCCCAGACACTTTCCCTGGGTCACTGGGTCTGGAAAAAGAGGAAATAAAATGTGACTCTCCAATGTATTTGGAGATCCAGAATCCTGGAAACAGAGAATCAGGTAAAATAAACAGGGATGTATCTCCAGCAAGCCTGCTTAGTAAGGACATGTCCGTTCATCTGTGGCACTCATATAAGTGAATACACTAAGAACACCAACAGATTGATCCTGCAAAATAAATAAATAAACATTTGGCTGAGTCATTCAACTGTGAGCTTTATGTTCTCAGAGACCACATTGTCTCCTCCAATATCTAAGCCATACTTGAGTCTTCTTTGCCGCTCACCATATACAGCCAATCCTTCTGATGTTTGTGACACTCAAAAAACTCCAAATCCTTCCCCTCCTGCAGGGCCTCACCCAACCCAGCTCTTGTCTGGTCCTTTGCAGGAACTCCTATCTGTCCTTCTTGCTTCTGTTCATACTTCTGTATCACGCAGCCCCACCAGAGAGACCTGTAAGAATTGGAAGGTAGATGATGTTGATACAGGAAGATTATAGCTGATACAATGCGTCAATTTGAGAAATTTATTTAACTAAGAGACTCTGCAGGGATCCAGGGTTCTTTGTAAACATCCTCATCCTATGCAAGAGGAGGGCAAGGAGATTTTGTGAGTGCTACATCCTTCTGGAGGAGAGGTAGCCTGTGTACAGTATAAGGGATGAGAAAAGGTTTGTTCTCCCCTCTTCTGCTCTTGTTGCTTTGCTGTCTTTTGCTGCCTTAAAGTGTTGCCTTGGTGCCAGGCCACCCTGCCTTGGAACCAGCTAATTATGGACTGACACTTCTACAAAATGTGAGCTAAACAAACCTTTCCTTCCTTAATTTGGGGTGTCAGGAATTTTGTCCCAGCAATGAGAGAAAAGTAACCCAGACAAGGACCTTCAGATTATATAGGGGAAATAAATGTAACTCCCAACCTGCTAAATGTTTGGTTCAATGAGTTTATGTTCCCCAGAATCAAAGGATGAATTCTAAGGAACAGGGGTTAAGGGTAAGAAATTTTTTTGAGAAAGAGACAGCTCCTGAAAGAGACAGAAGAGCCTCAGTGTCCTGCTTTAAAAAGGGTTGGTATTTACACCTATCTGTTAGTCAGCTTTCCTTTACCATAACAAATACCTAAGACAAATAAATTTATAAGAAGGAAAGTTTATTTCAGCCCACAGTATCAGATACTACAGTCCATGCTCAGTTGGCCCTGTGGTTTTGGGCCTGTGGTGAAGCAAATCTCCATGATAGGGAGTGCATGGTAGAACAAGCTGTTACCTGATAGCACTAGGAAGCAAAGAGAGGGAGGAATGGAATCAATTCCCAATATCCTTGTCAAAGGTACAACCCTAAATAACCTAAAGCTTCCCCTTATGCCCCACCTCCTAAGAGTTCCAATGCTTCAGAATAGCAGCAAGCTAAGGACCAATCCTTTAACACATGAGTTTTGGGGGAAAATTCAATATCCAAACAATAGCACCATCATACTGCTTTTATTCTTTTTTTGAGAATTAGATGAGTTACTATATGAAGATACTAGATCTTTATTAAAATAAAGTCTAATTTCTTTACCATGATTCCTGTGTGTGTCCCTGACCCCGTTCTGATCTATTTTGTACTTAGTACTATTTTGTACTTAGTCAGCCAAACTGAACAACAACTTCTCCTCCTCTTCTACCTCCTCCACCTCTTGCTCCTTTTCCTCTTCCTTCTCCTCCTCTTCCTACTCATCCTTCTCCTTCCTCTCCCTCTTCTTGTTCTTCTCCTCCTTCTCTTCCCCTTCCTTCTTTTTTATAAATGATGTTGCCCAGGCTGACTTTGAATTCATGATATTCCTGCTCAGCTTTCTGAGTATCAGAATTATAGGCATGTGCCACAATATCTAGTTTGGTAATTTCTTGATCTTTAAGTAAACCAAGTTCATCTCAAGCTTGGGTCTTTGTTTCTGATATTCTGTCTCTCAGGCACCCCTCTGTGAAGATCTTCACAGCTCTCGCTCCTCACTTGACCAGAAGTGGAAATGCCACCTCTTATACACACTCGTTCCTCCTCCTCCCCCATCACCCCCTCTCCCTTATTGCTTGTCTTCATAGTGTTTATTGTTATCTGCTTTATTGGTCTGAGTATGTACTGTTCACCTTCCTCCATTTAGAAGAAAAGTTTTATGGGAGTGAAACATGCAACAGAGTGTCTGGCACATAGAAGGGACTGAGAACATATGTGCTGAAAGAATGCATGAATCCATGCAGTTAGCACCCTGCATATATTTACTGAACACACTGAAGTCAGCTTCTAACTACTCCTGGAAACAAACTAAAGTTTAAGGAAACTCAGTCTCTGCCATGTAACAGATGTGAAACTCTGATGCCATGTGATCCAATTAGCATCACTCTTGAAAGGGCATTATTCTTGGATATGATTACACCATCTGTCCTAAAAGCTTCCATGATTCATGACCAGATAAGTGCTGAACCCCATTTGGCAGGTCTCATAAAGTAACTCTGTCTTCTCAGCTGGGTTCTAGCCATGTGTGGGCAGTGTTTTGACATTTTCAAATGAAATATGGGCTCCAATGAAAAACACATAAAGTGTTGAGATGACATGGGCAGGGTAGGAATATTATACTCTGTAAACTCCCAGGATATAACCAGGATGGGAAGGATAAGTGTAAGTCTAGGAGAATGTTGAGAAACATTGTCCAGTGGAAACTATGAAACTCTGATCTTATCTCCCTAAAGACATTGCTAGTGGTTCCATTACATGTAAATGAACAAGGACTCAGAGGTTCACCACCTGTATGATGTAGAAGGTTCTAGAGGTATGGATTATGGTGGATGAGTTGAAGAAAACTGATGAGAAAGAACCATCTATATTTTACAGATAAGAAAAGAGAACTGAATAGCTGTTGCATTCCCTTCCTCCTGGTAAGAGAGACTCTATTCTCATTTGAAGAATCTCGCATATCCTATTCCTTGTTCTTGTGATTTAAATGAGGCTCACACTCAGTTCCAAGGTTTAGTGTATATTTTAGTTCTAGCCAGTGTCCCGACCTCTCATCACATGATTAGTTCAGGGGTAAGCACATGACCTATATCAGGCAAAAGAGAGGAATTCTAAGATTTCATTTTTCAGAAGCTATTGAGAAAGAGAATCTTTCTGTCTGGAGGTTGTTAATTTCTAATAAGACATATCTCATCTCCCAACAGTCAATTTTTATTCTTTTGTAGATAAACTATAATAGTGGCCACTCCTTTGGGAGCTGTTCTTTGCAGGGTCATATTTACATTCCCTTCCTTAGCCTTTCACAGAGTTACATCCTCTCCCCAATCATTTTGTAAGGATTACAGCCCAACTCTTGCCCAGTCTTATGTTTATATTTAGATGTCCCCCCAAAAGACTCATTGCCCATAGGCATGGTATTTGAAAGGTTAGATTAAGGGGCCTTATAGCTAACTTGCTGTTAGGAGGTTGAGTCTGGTCAGAAGAGGCGGGTCACTGGGGATGTGACCAGGAGGGTTTTATCTGCCTCCCTGACTCCTCCCTTACTCTCTGCATCCTGTCTGCTGTGAGTTGAGCATCTTTTCCTCTGCCATACCCATCTGCCATGCTTCCCTGCCTCAGAGTGAGCTCACTCTAGACTGAAACCTTTATGAATTGTGAGCCAAAATAAAATTTTCCTCCTTTAAATTGCAGATGCTGAGTATTTTGTCTCAACAATGAAGAAAATGACTAAGACATCCAACTTTCTAAATGCTAAAATGAAGCCCCACATAAATGGTTAAGATGTCAACTGCTAAATAATCTTTCTTTAGTTTCATAATACCAGAACATTTGATGACCTTTGCAATGCCCCTCCTTAGCATTACCTAATACAAAGTATGCAAAGTTTAACCTACAGAAAGGTAGTATGTCTGCTTTAAGAAAATACAAGAACTACAGACCAATCTCGCTAATGAACATAGATACAAAAATCCTTAATAAAATACTAGCGAATAGAATGTAACAAGTCATCAAGAAGATTATACACCATGACCAAACGAGATTCATCCCAGCAATGCAGGAATGGTTCAGCATATGCAAATCAATAAACATAATATACCAACAGAGCTAAAGATAGAAATCCCATGACATGCTGGAAGGGGAAGGTGGCTGGATATTAAGAGTTCTAGAAAACTCTTCAGCAAGATTTGAAGAGCTGCTGGGTGGTGAACACATCAAAGTGCTGACAGAGTGGTATGCTCTATGATGCTCAATGATGTCTGTGAATTCAAACTGAGAAGCTATAAAGGTAAAAAGAACTTTATTTGAGAGTTTTACAAAAATACAATTTAGAAGACACACGAACCAGAGTTCTCAGAAAGGCAGCAAAAGTATAGGCATTACTGAATATTAAGAAAGAATGGGGGCTACCTAACTGATAGAAGATAAAGAATGTTAATAAGAATGTCCATGAAAAAATAGTCTAATAACCTCTTGATATGCATGGTGAGACTCTGGACACAATGTCATTTTTCAGTTGTTCTGGTCATTCCAGATGTCTGCAGTCAAACATCGGAAGTAATCAAAGTTGTTCACCTTCCTAAGCAGCAGCTTGAATCATGCTTTCCCAATGTTCCCCTATTCCATTTTAAGGAGCACTTTTAATGTCACCTTCATGGTGGTTTTTCCTTTCATTTCACAGCATCCACCACCACAGTGCCTTGCCTTATGCATCTTTACCATCTAGAGGTTTCTAAATTGTAGCCTTTATAGTAACCCAATAATAATAAAGTGCCTTCCTGCACTCTCTGAGTCATTTCAGCAAATTTTCAAAACTAAGAGATAGGGGGTTATAGGAACCCCCAAATTTATAGCTGGCCCCTAAAACTTGCAACTGGCATCTGAAGTGGGAATAACCTTGTGGGACTGAACTCTTAACCTTTAATTGGAGATAGTGTCAGAATTGAATTCAATTGTTGGGCACTCATTGTCATTGGAGAACTAGGCAATTAAAATTTTGTGTGGTGGGGAAAGACACATCTGTTTTTTTTCAGAAGTCAGAAGTGTAAAATGTAAACATCATATAAACCCAATCCAGTAGGAATTTTTTTGTCACTTGCAATCAAGAGTCCTAAACAATTCAAGAATCCTTGACTCAGAAAATTTCAGTAACTCACCCAGAGTCACCAAGCTTATAAGCAGCAGAATTGGGAAGTAGACCAGACCTGTGTGACTCCCAAATCCAATGTCTTACCTATAGAGGAATTCTATTTCCCTGACAGAGTACCACGGAAGAGTACCTTAGGTAGGAGGCGAGAGATGATTTTGAAGACTATTGGAGTTCCTCATTTCTGTCACTATATCTCTCCACAAATGATTATAAGAGAGTCTATCCACAGTTTCCAAAGAAGCAGGATCCTCCAGTGATAGCAAACCCATACTTATCCTGACAATCCAAGCACCACACAGTGTCATCCACGTGTGCATTCTAAATACATCCTTGACATACAAGTCAACTGTTCCATGAACAATTTCAACAGTGAGGTTGAAGAAAGTAATTTCTTTAGCTTTAAGTCAAGCACATGAAAACATAATGAACTCTAAAATATTAGCTGTTTGCTTTTTCTCTTTTTTTAATTTCCTCTTACCATGATAATAGATTGCCTTTCTGGCAAGGACCACAACTTAGATATTTTAGTGTCTCCCTCACCCACCAACACTATACATTGTATATAAGAAAACACGTCCATCACTGCCTAATTCCAAACCTTTTCTTTTTCTTGTCTTCTTCCGTTTCCATTACCAGTCTCCCTCTGGATCCAATGTTTCTAAGTTTGACATTAATTCTTTTCTGAGCCTTATTTAGCTTTCCTAAAATGTTTGTTTCTACAGATGTGTGTCACACGCGTTGTGCTGACTGGCTGTGAAATTAACCCTGTTTAGTACATTTTGTACCACATTTAAAATAAAATGGCAGCTGGGGAAGAAGAGCAGTGAATGTGAAAGAGGACTATAAACAAGAACAAGAAGTAGAGCACACTGCAGAGAGAAAGCTGTGTTGGAAGAGGAGAGATGTAGCCCTGAGACTGGACATACAGTTTGAAATCTTATGGAGAAAATAGATAAGAGTGTCCTGTCCTTTAATTATGTCTTCCTCCTATTAATCCTTTTTCCTTTCTTATTTCAAACTCACTGATATTACAGGGGGGTTTTTTCCAAACTTATATTTAACTTTACCTTTTGGAATACTAATTTTTAATTGTCATTTCAGGAGACTTCTCTTCGTGGCAGATTTCTTGTGTAGCTTATCTTTTATCATCATCAACATCATTGTTAGCTCCTCTATAGCAAGTGCTATACATCACTATGGTTTTGATATCCACTCATCCACTGGGGGATATTAGAGCTGCTTTCACCTTTGGGTTGTAAAATGTCATTACACCTCAGCTTGAGTTTGGCTTTTTTCAGATCCCAGAGCTTCACTGATCTAGGAACACTTTGGTGTCAGCCCCTTACTTTCCAGTGAATTTGGCCCTCTATACCCAGTTTGGATATGGAGTTGGAGTTTTAATTTCCCCTCAATAACTTTAATGGTGGTGGGGAGAGATTTCCTAGTCCCCAAGACCAAGAGGCACTTCATGAAGTTTGGGTCACTTCTCCCTCCCCTCCCTGTGCCTCCCAGGCTCTGGGTCTGATCGCTCATCAGTACATAGAATATAAAATCTGAGTCTCTAGGACACAGAGCTCTTACGCAATCTAAAACCCTAGCCAACCACAAGAAGTAAAATTCTTCAAACAGCCTCAATCTAACCACTCTCTGTGTTTGTAGTCCCAGAGGAGTTCCTTTTGCTGTTTTTCAAGTTTAGTCATTTTTTATTGTTTGATTTTTTTACAGACTATCCGTGTCCTGTAGTGAACAAACTGTCACCTTGGTCCTGGAAAACCCAAACAGATGCTTGGAAAGCATAGTAAAGAATTCTGACTACTTCCTGAAAAAGGGAGGAGGGGCATAGAAAGCTCCACAGTAACTTCCTTCAGTGACAAGGTGGCTGACATGAATATATCTGCTCCCAAACCAGCGCTCACCTGGTACCCTGGATACATGGGCCAGTCCCAGCCCTGCTCTGAAGACACTCTGGGTCCCTGAGCAGCTCACTAGAAACCTCTGGGGTTCATGTTCTTCTGCCCAGTGAGCAGCTTTCCTTCTTCGTGTGACGTAAGCAAGGACAAGAGAGGTCAGAGAAGTCTCCTGAAGTAGGTGCAAAGCCAGAGCCTGGCACTGATGTAACAGAAACGGGATTGAGTGCCAGAGAAAAGACCCCAGAGAGGGATGTGAATGAGCAGGAACACTGACCTCTCACACATCCATGATATCCAGGGGCCATCAAGGCAAGTTGAAGTGAAGGGAATTTCAAAAGAAGAGGTAAATGAAGAGGAGTGATTCAGTGAAAGTTTCTATATCGTCATATTCATTCTCTCTCTCTCTTTCTCTCTCTCTCTCTCTCTCTCTCTCTCTCTCTCTCTATTAGTATTCTTCATTTTTTAGTGCAGTTTTCAATTTACATGAAAGTTGAGTCCAAAGTACCAGGAGGTCCCATACACTTTCGTTCCCTCCCCTATTCTAATTTCCTCCATTATTAACATCTTGTTTGGTTATTTGTTACAACCAATGAATAAATAGTGAAACATTATCACTGGCTGAAATTCACAGTTTACATTAGAGCCCTCTCCTTGTGTTGCACACCCAATGGATTCTGACAAACGTCTACTGGCCTGTCTCATACAGAGTAGGTCCGCAGCAAAACTGTCCCATGTTTAAGACATACATGTTTCTGAACATAGACTTGCCATATGGGCCAACAATCGCACTCTCATAAGAATATATACTCAAGAG
Organism: Dasyprocta punctata; assembly: GCA_004363535.1. Taxonomy (NCBI): domain Eukaryota; kingdom Metazoa; phylum Chordata; class Mammalia; order Rodentia; family Dasyproctidae; genus Dasyprocta; species Dasyprocta punctata. The sequence continues at coordinate 5,043 of RJWM01005974.1, read as the reverse complement.
AACTAAAACCAGGGATTTGAACAGATATTTTCACACTCAGAATATGATCGATACATATGTGTGGTAAAATGTAACATATGCATAAAAAGGAATATTATTCTGCCTTAATAAGAAAGGACATTCTGACACTCACATGAAGCCTTGAAGTCATTGTGCTAAGTGAATTAGGGCAATCACAAAGGGCCAAGTATTATATAATTCCAGTTATATATAAAGTACACAGAATAGTTAAAATTCCTACATATTGTAGACTACAAATCACTAGGGGCTAGACAGAGAGGAAAATTAGGCTTTATTATTTAATGATTACAGAGTTTCAGTTTGGGATGATGAAAAAAGCTCTGGAAAACAGAAGGTGGTAATGGTTGCCTAATGAGAGTGTATTTAATGCCACTGTGACTGCCCACTTAAAGGTGGTTGCAGTGATAAATTTCATGTTTTGTATATTTCTAGAAGAATTATACTTACTTTTTTCTTTCATTTATAATTGACGCATAATTATTGCACATAGGTGTGGGGTACAATGTGATATTTCAGTGAGTGTATATACACTATGTGTTATCAAATCAATGCATGTAGCATATCTGTCATCCTTCCTTTGTGATGAGAGAAACATGGCATCTTAGTTCTCACAGAAGGTCATGAAAGGTGACCGTCACTTATTGGAGACATTTGCTGGCCTCTACAGCCAGTGTTTCTGATGCCACCAAAGGGGACCAACTCTGCCAATCTATGTGTGTGCATTTCCCCACAACAAAGTCTAGCTAGGTGCCACCCTGGATCATGACATCAAATAGCAGATACTTGCTATTCTCCATCAGAGACAGCAGAAGAGAAGAGCAGAAGGTATCTTAGCCATTGATAATGAAGAAGACTTCCTCTCTTGCATATGTGGAGTGCTCAGTGGTCAGGAAATCTGATTTGAATGACTGCTTTCTTCCCTAACAGCTCACAGTCCTATAATTTTGGGGATTTTGGTCTGTTTTTGTTTGTTTGGGGTTTTTTTTGGCTTCGGTGCACAATCAACTGTTGACATTCTTCATTGGTAGCAGAACAAAGACAACATCATTCTCCCCCTTGTTTGAGTTTTCAGCTTTGAAATTGGAAATGAATTGGGAGCATTTTTATCTCATTGAACATTACTCCCTCCACCCCCAAACATATTCTCACTCTGCTCCTGCCAACCCATAATGACATCCCTGTCCTGTTCCTCCTGTTCTGCCTTTCCAGCCTCCCTCCACCACTCCCCCAATACACAGGTGGAAATTAAAAGCCAGGTTTGGCAATGCTGGAAGTCATATATTGAAGTTGGAAAGAAATTGAAATGAGCAAGCTGCAGCAACATAACAGGGCCCTGTGCCCAAGGCCTGACAAGTCGCCCACACCAGTTCTTTTTGCTCCTGACAATGTGTTATGATGGCATAGCTGAGTCACCTATACCAAATGATAGTAATTCAGCTCAATCATGTCAAAAGTCAAAACTGCACAAGCCATCTGGCTGAATGCTTACTCACCTGTTAGGGCCACCCATTGATATACTGCTGGCAGAAAAGGTCACAGGAGGTGGGTAGATATGAGTGGAGGAACGGCACAGAACAGTGTTAAGTCTTGTTAAGTCTGCAATTTTATTTTGTCCCTTATTTTTTAAATAAGCATAGAATTTGATGTTAAAAGGTTCAAACAACACCCTCCCTCCATTTCTTCTCTCTATGCATTGCCGTGGATCCCCAAATTGTGAAACAAATTTACTCTAACTCTACCATTTTCCCCAATACACTTGAAAAGACAAAAATAAAAGGCAATATTCATTGGTGACAAGTTTGCAGCAAATCTGTACTTTCACATATTGCTAGTTAGGGAATAAATTAGTACAATTTGGGGAAAGCATGTTAACATTAATGTATGAAAATTTTTTAAATTGTTCAAATCCTTTAACTGTTTTCTAAGTAATTTCTCTTCTAAGTTTGTACCCTCTGGAAATAATCAAAGATAAGCACAAAAAATTAATGCTACAATAATATTTACTTCAACCATATTTATCATAGGAAAAAAAGAGAAAGAGAAGGAAGGGATGGAAGGGAGAGAGAGAACATGAGAAAGAAAGGAGAGAGAGAAACAAATTCAAATATTGTACAATGAAATTAATAGTTGTATTAATCATAGTCTTACATAGAACTTGCTAGAATGCAGCCATTAAAAACTACACCTTCAAGAAAATGCAATGACATGATGAAATGTTTATGATATAACAGTATATTCAAAGTAGGCCATAAAATTTTATATACAATGTAAATTGTATTACATCAAACCATATATAAAATTGGCTTTTTAATAGGTCAAAATGGTTGCTTGTCATCAATCTCAAAGGATGCAAGTCAGAAAAGAAAAAAATATATATTATAACAAAAAATGCTAACAATTAAGTTGTGGTTTGCCCTGCTGGTTTTCAGTTTTCTTTCTTTCTTTTTAATCTCTCTTTTTATTCCAATGTCTTATATCATGTCTTTTGCAAATAGAGAAAGGAGAGTATAATTTGCTAAAAATTTTAATGTAAAAGTTTAAGAGAGTACCCTAACTCTTCATTTTTATGGAACTTGCATCATATCAGATGGGCATCCTGAAACTGGTCAAGGTAGGAGTATTTATACATCATGCAAATACGACAAATCTGGACCTTTTTTCTCCCCCAATACACCAGCACACCATTAGTCTAAGGTTTTATGGTCCAAGACAGAACATGTCAAGCCCCATGGTAGACCTGAATCTCTGCTTTACCCCTGATGAGCCAAACAATTCTCAGCTGATGCTATATCTTCGGCTTTACAGTGCTGGAGATAATACTCAATACTTGCAACTTAAAGGAAGAGAGGTCTAATATGGCTCACAGTTTCAGATCTTTAAATCCATGTTTGGTTGGCTCCCAGGCAGGAGTATCAAGATGGAAGGGCATAGCAGAACAAAGCTTCACAGTTCATGATGGACAGAGAGAAGAGCAGACACCAACACCAGGGTGAAAGGAGCAAGAGGCCAGATATAGACCTCAAGGCCACATCTCCATGACCCACCCAGACACACCAAAAAGTGTGCTTCACCAATCCTGAGGCAGATTCCAAAGTCAATCAAATTGAAATTACACCTTAGCCACCACTCTCACCAAGCTAACTTCTAATTCTAATGGCTTTCCATGGATCTTTTACTCCCTCTTCCATGTGAAGAGCAGTTCATCAGGAGCAACATGTGGATGGACAGTTGCATTTCTCATCATAATGTAATACACTAAAATTACTGAGTGGGAGGGGTTGCTTCTGAGATGAATTCTGCCTCCACATGCTGTTGAGTCAACTTCTGAAACGTATGAGGCTAAAGGTCAAGTCATGGGCGGCACTGACTCCTCTTCCCAGAGACTGACTTAACAGTCATCTCTGCTTTTATACTCACGCTGCTGCATGCTGCCACCATTATCAACAATTATAAATTAATAATAATAATAGCTATAATTTACTGCTTTATTATTGTATCAGATACCATGCTAAGTGCTTGACATACTTCATATCATTTAATTCTCCCAAGAAACTTAAGCTACATTGCATGAGTAGAGATACTACTCAGAGTTTTAGCACTAAGCACCTTAGAACACTTTTCTTGTACTCAGAGACTTGCCAGCTTCTAAGACTGAACACTGAGTGTAGTTTACTAAGCCCTTTTGCAGCTAATGCACAGACATATAACCTGTCTTGGCCAATAAGATGCAACCCAAAAAATTTCCTTTAGAAATCTAGTGACCCAAAGCGTCAAGCCCTATGTAAAACCATTGTGAAAAGAGTAGCACCAAGGACAGCCACACCTAGTAACAGGGACGCAGGCGAAGGTGTTGAGTACCAGCTGGCAGGGCAAGCTGCAGTGGAGCTGTCCTGTGGCACGATGTAGACCTCACTGCAACCTGTGTGACTCTAAACCTGGCTCTCCAGCCCCCCTGATAAAGCCAGGTGCTACCACATATCCTTCAACCTCCGTGGTAAGTTTCCAAAATTCTCAAAGATTTTCATCACTGTTATCAAAAGGCCTAAAGTATACAGTTTAAAGGAGATGAGATTTAACCACTTACCAACACAATTATTTAAATATAGGATGACCAAAAATTGCTTATTTTTCATTAATTTTTATAAGATAACAGGAAATATAAAGATGACAACTTTATCACATTTATTAAATACAAGGATCAACCAGTTGAAATTACACCTGTCCAAGTGTAGTCAGTTACATAAATGAATGCCCAAGTGATATTTGTGGTAAACTGTTATATGGTTAATTTGGCCTATGGTTCCAGAGGTTTCAGTCCATGGTCTCTGGATCCAAGGAAGAAACATGGTGGAAAGGCAAAGTTACTGACTTCAAGGCAGATGGGAAGCAGAGACAATAGGAAAGAGCCAGAGAAGAAGGGACCAAGGAACAGATATAGTCCCTAATCTCATGTCTCCCTGACCTATCCAGACATACCCAAGAGTGTGCTGACTAATCTCTCAAGCCAATCAAGTTGACAATCAAGGCTGTCACACAACAATTTAGAGAATCCTTTCAGATATGTAGGTAGAGTTACTGCAATGTATAATACTATAATACAATATTACATGTACAATACTACATATACTATACTGTATTGCCCTAATAGTGTATTACTATATATAATACAATATTGTAATAATGCAGTATCCTCCACCTATAAATAAGAATATGAAGGCTCATTTAGGTTGTTTCTAAAACCACATAATTATTCACCTTAAACTAAGATCTCTTTGACTCCAGAACACGAGATTTTATTTTAAAATAGTGCTACACAGTTTGTAATAGCTAAATCCTGAAAACACAAATGCCGATCAACTGAGGAATGGATTAAAAAGATGTGGTACTTTTATGAAATGAAGTACTACTCCATCATACATAAGGATAAACTTGGGATTTTTTATAAGTAAATGGATGCAATTTGAGACCACATCATAAGAGAAATAAATCAGACTCACATGTGTAAACATTGCATCACCTCTC